>JANIJG010016096.1:0-20519 GCA_024611175.1 Megaceryle torquata
AACACTGCATGGGGTCACTGTGGCCAAAGTGTAGGACCCTACACTTGGTCTTGTTAAACCTCATCTTATTGGCCTCATATTATTGACATATTTTTATCTGATCTGTCCTGTTTACATAAAAATTTGGGAGTCAGGAATGCACTTCTATTTGACTATCATCCAAAAAATATAACACCATGCCTTAATAGTCACTCTAATAAGTAGAAACTGTAAGATAAATCCTCCAAAGGTATAGGGAAGGTCACACATTCAAAACTGGAACAGGCAAAAAGTCACTGGAAACAAGGTTTTGCATAATCTTTCATTTTCAGTGTCACAAGAATCAGAGAGCCAAACTGAAATGGATCAACTAAAGAATGAATGTTAGAGAACATTCATAAAACTGCATAAAAAATTGGGATACTAAGCAGCTTTTGTCTGCAAATACAAGTAATACTCAAATTCCAGTGTACAGGAATTTATGAACAAAAGTGACCTAGCTGTTCTGAAAGGAAAAAGTGCAATTTATGGAAAGAAACCTTTTCATACAGCAATGCAGTAAAAACAAACAAGAAAAAAAAAACCAAGCCAACCACACACAACAAAAAAAAACCCACCACTTTTTCATATAGCAAGGCAGCACACGAGAAGCATGTTATTATCCCACGAATTGTTGTTTGCACAATGAAATGCACTAGTGTTCCTCATAGTTCAGGTTCACTGTAATCCTGTAACTTTTGCCAGGAAATTCCACATCCTCATACAAATTACAAATTGCTGATGGAATTAACTTAAAAGTTCATTCTGATGGCCACACCTCCTTTCCCATCCATAAAATACTCTGATTTACCCCTATTTTAACCACTGAAATATAAACATATTAAATCACTACACCAGTCTGAAATACACAGTATCCCAGTAAGGGAGATGTCATATAAAGCAGGGCACAACTTTCTGAAAGAAATATTTGATCAGTGCTAGAAGCCATATCCAGACAGATTCTTTAGCTGAAACAGAAACCTGAAAAACATTTAGCCTTCCTGACTTGTATCTCTATTTTAAGTAGAGATACAACTGTGCCAGTGATGTTACTTCTGTGTACAGAAGACATGATGTGTAAAGTAAGATGATTTTTTTGCCTGTCAGACTACCAGAGAGACCAATTTCAGACCCATAGAAACCTTTGGAAAAGGCTCCAGTGTTTTGTCTTGGCAATGTAGTAGATACAAAGGTACTCTGAAAAGCATCTATTTGAAATAAATCTAAATAAATAATGTAATAATTGATGTCTCTGATTTAGAATTCAGAAAGTTATTCACACGCAAACCATTGACCTTGCTTCTCCATTACAGGTGATATATGTTTAACATATCATGGAAAGGGGTAGAGAGGTAAAGAAAGGATTTTCTTGGATTCCATGTATCTGCTGTGATACCAATAACTGTTCTCCACTTCATTTAAAATGAGAATTAGATACACCATTTCCCCATCAATATAGGGTCAGTACTGATTACTCTTCAAAATCTCAATTAGAAGAGAGAGGAGAAAAAGGGTATCTGTCACTACTAGAGAACAGCTGTATCACCTCTTCAGTATGTTTGAATCCCTACCTTTTTCAGAAGTGCTGCTGAATAATGATTCCACTTTGGCATAAATTATAATTGTTTACATATTTACTTATATATTGTACATGTTTACAATTATTTATAACTTCACTGATGCAAACGTGTAACTACAACAATGGATGTTTCCCACACTTACAATGGAACTTTGTTAAATTTTCAAGAACATTCAGATAAAGGAATAGTTCTGCTGATGACAAACTTACTACAATTCTAAGCACTCTCTTATTTATTACTAACAGCTGATGGCAAAGATGTGTGATGCTGCCATCCTCATAAGCTGAGCAAGATTTAGTAAACATATGGAAGATATCAAAGATTTTTCAAAAACTGAAGTGTCTATGGAAGACATTAATTTTAAGAACTAGGCTATGGTTAGAATTATCTGCTATTTCTCAACATCCATTCAGCCTACCTCAGCAGGCAGTGGGAAAGTGTTTGGGGAAAATTAATCTTGAATTAATACAGTATTTAGCTTTGGGGGTTATTAGTTTTCTTCAAGTTTATAGGGCTTGCAAAAATTCCTCATGAAAGTTTCAACAGTGCCATGCTGCTTTTCTGAACACAACAGAGATCACTCTAATGCGTTCCTGACTACCCAGATGTTCACTGCATTGAGGTTGGCTAAGCAAGTAGAGCAGTGATGGCAAGTCTCTGGCTATGTATTGCTGTGAATCAAAATTAACAGGCAGGGGAGTAATACAGGACTTACTTCAGGCTCCTGTCTTTCTGGGAATTCAATAAGCAGATGCCTGCCAAAGAGCCAATAGCACCAGAAAGCAAAATTGGAAATCATTAAAAAAAAAAAAAGAAAAGTTATCAAATCGAATCTTAGTGGCCTATTTTGTGACAATAAAAATATTTTGAAAAATAAACATTTTGAGGAGGTGGAAGGATACAGATGGAGGAAAGTCTCCCCGTAAAAGCAAGATTTTAAACCTGGAAAACTAGAAGGGTGTCAGAGTTTAGCTTCAGGGCAGCCTGTTAGACCAATAACAGATGCTCTCTGTTAACCCCTCTCCCTCCCCAAAGGGGAAAAGAAAGGGAATAAGGGGGAGAGACTTGGTGATTAGAAAAGGAAACTAGAACAGCTTCAATGATAATAATAATAACAATAAAGTAGAATATGTACAAATATATACAAAATCAGTATGGAACCCAACCCCCCTGATGGTAATTCCATCACTGTCACCACCGATGCTCTGGAGCAGGCACTGGGGGAGTCCCAGACTGGGCCCCGCAGCAGACGGGAGCTGTGTTCAGGAGCTGAATTCTGGTACCAAATTCAGGAACACATTGATTGAGATTGAAGGCAGAAGGGACAGAGTCCTCCTCGGATGCTCCGAGGAAGGAAACGAAAGAGGACCTGAGCCAAGCCAAGCAAAGCGGACAAAGTAGTCCAAGAGGGGAGAAGAGCCCAGGAGCCCCCAGAGCAAGTTACAGACCCTCCAGATCCCTCAGCTTTGTACCGAATATGACGTCAGTGGGCTGGAACAACTCATTGGTCAGTTTGGGGTCACCTGCCCTGTCCGCTCCTCCCTGTGGGTGCAGCCTTTCACTTTCCTCCATCCCCAACATGGTGCACAAGATCCAGCAGTGGCCTTGGTCTGCACACCAATCCTTGGTAGGAACTCTAAACATGGGGTGTTATCACTGCCAGCAGCAGGCACTGCCTGTGAGAACAGGCTGCTAACTCCAGACAGTGCAGTGAGTTAGAAGAAATGAGCTGAAAAGTAAAATCACTGAACAGAACTAGGTCTGTTCTCACTCAAACCAGGACAAAAGGACAAGAAGAAATCCCACCTGCCCTTTGGCCCCCATTCATTCTCTCAATCACCACCAGTGTAGAAAACCCACTAGAAGTCCCATCCTGTACAAGGGAACTAAACCTCATAATTGGACATACCTTTTTTTTTTTTTTTTAATGTCTTATCAGTAGGCTTAGCCATCTGAACTTGAAGGCAACCAGCACATCACATATGTGCCATATGTACTGATTATGCAGCTACTTAACCTATTTAAAAACCAAAAGCTTTCAAATTACATATAATGGATGCTAAATTGGAATGCAAGCTAAACAAATGGCAGGAATCTTCCCTTGTTGCCTTATGTTTCATGCATTTCTTATTCATTTTTCTCTAAAATGTATAGATTATTATTACACTATAAGCATCTGCCTAGAAGAAATTAAAATTTTGGATTTGAATGTGTAATGTCAACTTCATGCTATTGACTTTTTTCTGTATTGTGAATAAAAAGATATTAAACCCTGGACCAAGGAAGAGAGCAGCAGCAATTTTAGTGAAAGAACATGGTTTACAGTCAAAGCAAAGCTTCATCTGTTCAGCATAGCTAGACATTTATTTGTCCTCTTCCCAAAGATGAAAATGGACTTACACAATGTCTCACAGGTTGATAACCTACTACCTATAAAATGTAGAGGCAACTCATTAATTTTTCAATAGGATATCACTTTGTTCAGAAATGTGTCAACTTTGAACATTTTGCTTCAGTAAGAGAAAACAAAGACAGAGAAAAATATTTTTTTAAACTACCAGGACATCTTAAAAGAAATACCTGAAGAGCTGACTAGAGATTAAACCTATTCATTATTGTCAAAGTTATAAAACAATGAGCTGATAAAGAAAACTCAAGATTAAGTGGGTTAACAAGGCACTTACATCAGTGTACATGTTTGACTGTGATATAGTATCAGAGGTTTATGGATCACATAAGGATTTGTAGGATAAAAGTTTCCAACTAAGTCACTGAAATGGTAATAATCTGGTGAATTATTTTGTCAAGAAAGAAATATCCTACTGTATTTATGGCTAGGACTATTTCATTTAACTGTCATCCCTAGAATGGATGGCAGCTTTCCTCCCATTCACACATTTTTCTTTGGAAATCTCTGTAAGTCACATAATCCTATCTATGATGAGGAAAAAGTAAATGGAAATCATCTGCATTCTTAGCCCTTCCAGACCACTATCACCACTAATCCATATACTCTCACTTTATAGGGAAAAGGAGAATTGTTAACAACTTCTAAAAACGTTCAATCATTTCAGACTTCCTTTCCGGCCTTGTCTACATGCACTACAAATGACTTAAACTTACACCTTTAAAATGAGCAGGGATAAACTGAAGCTTAAAATAAAATAAAGATAGCTACTTACTCTACAGTTCCTAATATTCTTCCAGATATGTAATCCATTCGGACAATATCTGTACATTGACAGAACTAGCATCTCTCAACCAATAAACTGTCTCTCAGCAACAACTGTCTCTCAACACTGTGTGATGGCAAAGGCTGTTAAGGCATGAGAAGCTCAGATGGATTTTTTCCTGCAGGAGGCTGCGGAAAGCCTGACAACTGTAGCATGTTCTGCTTCTATGATCTCCAGCTCCCACTATGGGACAACTTTAACATAGGCAAAATAATCCATCCAACAAAACATTTGATACTGGGAACCAGGAGCAATGGAAGAAAGCTGCATGTCACACTGCTGGCCCATGGAATTCCAGGGCAGACACAACTGCACATTACAGATAGATGCTGTGTTATTACATGAATGCAGAGCTCTCTCAGACCTGGGATGGAAAGCTCCTCATTGCTACTAGTGGTTATGTTTCCAAGAGAACACCCTGACTGCTTTCTGCAGTGTAATGAGATAAACAGTGCAAGGAGCACTTCATTCAGAGGCAGCAAGGGGAAAAAAATGAGTCTTTTTCCTCAGAAATGCTTCCTGAGTCTGAGATGTTATCAAGTAACTTTCAGTAATACTGGAGAGTGAGCATAGGCTGTTTTGAAACTAGGAGTTCTTTGAAGTGACAGGCAGTGGCAATTGCTCTGGGCAATTACTATTACTGTTAAATCACTGTTAAATTAAATCTCTCTGGTATCAAACAGATTAGATGTGCAAGATTCTAGCACATTAGTTTCTGAAGCACTAGGTTCTGTCTATGACAGAACAGAGTGTTACTTACAAAAGAAGAGGACAGATTATGACAGTCACTGACCAGCTAGTTCCAAAGCATAAGCACCATTCACTGAGCATTGATCTTTGAACTCTCTTTGAACTACAACACATGAACTGGAATAGATGCAGCCTGGTGCAGACCCAAAGAAGGAAATTAAATTTCTACCTTCACTTCCTTTTCCCAGAGGACTGGGTGAAGACAACTTCAATGTTCAAAACAGAAAATGCTTCTTTTGCAAGAAAAAAAGTGAGCCTTGAAATTCAGAAAGTGCAATAGACTATAGGAGCACTTGAAATGATGCAACCTAACAGTCTTTCCTACATGTTTACAGGAGCTGTCTGTCCCCATGGATTATTCTATGAGGAAAAGTTTTTAAAACTGCCTCAGCTTCTGTGTCCTCTCTGGGGGAAAGAAAAAAAAATTAAAATAAAATTTAAAAAATAAAATGCAATATGTATTTATTTAGCACATATGCAAAGGCTGGGCTCCCACAGAATGCATACTGTTGTGGGAAGCGTGCTTTGCAACAAGGGGCAGGGCTTGAATCATCAAAGCATAAACTTCACCATTCCAAAGCAGCTCCAGCAGTCTCCAATTCTCAGCATCTTTTCAGTGTCGAGAGGGCAACGCACTACCTTATGCTGGCTACAACACTAACAAAAATAAACCGTGTGACACCCAAAGAAGCAGATGCTGCACAGGTTCCACTCTAATGACAGAGGTGGTGAAAAGAAACTGAAAGACAGAAGGATGCATTTCGTCCTTTCATGATCTGGGAACTGGGGAAGAGGGACAGAGGAGCAGAAAACCTGAGGTAAAACTGCCACTTTGGGCAGCTGCGAGCAAACATGCTTTCCCAAGTTGATGCTGTGATGAGGTGGCCACCACTTCCAGATAATTCCATCCCTGCTTACATGGACATCAGTACTGTGTAGGTGGCAAGCTGCTGGCAGCATGGAGGCTGCAGACGTGACAAGAGACATGGGGCTGTCCCATACTGAATATGGCCAGTTCCATCTGGCTCCACACTACAGGACACAGCTGAGCCCATCAGCCAGGCTGGTGCTGCCTTTGTGAACATATACTTAAGAAAGGCCAAAAACCAACACACAGGCAGAGAAGCCAAAGAAGACTGAGGAACAGCAGTGCAACCACCAAAGTCACAGGAGAAGTAGGTACTCTATGGTGGAACAGATATGCCCAAAACAACTACAGCCCATGGAGGATCCACATCAGAGCAGAGGAAGAGTGAGAAAGGAGGAGCAGCAGAGAACCACAGTCCTCCCCTGCACTGCTGGTTTCCTCACTGAAAGGACTGAGTGCAAAAACAAGTTGGGGAGGAGCCTGAAGTGAAGCTGAGACTGGGAACTGGGAAAAAGAGGTGTTTTCCCCAAGAGTTTTAATGCTTGCTTCTTTTTTTGGTTCTATTTCACAACACCTGAATCAGTAAATATTTATATTCATCAGTAATAAGCTCATTTCATCCACTTGAGCCTGGTTTACCCACAACAGTAGTTGGTGATTTCCCAGCCTTTATCTTGACCCACAGGACTTCTCACTCATTCTTCATATTTTCTTCTCCATCCTAGAGGAGCAAGAGGCTGTGCAGGTGCCCAGCTGGAGGCTGAGGCCACCCCATCAACACACCCAAAGTAGGTCGTGTTCCAGCAGGCTCTGAGGGCTGGGAACCGCAACGTGGATGCACCAGGAGAAGGCATAGCAGGGAACAAAAATACCAGCACATGCCTAAATAAATAATTACAAGTTTTGCTTTAACTTATAGTGGCTTTAAACCACAGTTGAAGAGGATCTGTCCCTTCAGTGGCGCAGCCTTCTGCACAGGGTAGGCACAGAATGAAATCTAATTCTGACTTCAGAGGTAGCAAGATTCTCATCTCTTTTTGAAAACAGAAGAATCTTGCTTGATCGTTGTCTTATGACTATTTTTACATTTAACTTATTAAACCCTTATCCCTTTTTCTTCCACGTTAAAAACACTATTTGTGAGAGAACTCCCTATTCCATAGCAAAGCAGCAGAAGTTAACTTACGCTTTCACCTGACAGTTAAAAAAGGAGACAAGAATTCACTGTCAGGGTCCGGAGGCGCAGATCCAGCCGGACTCAGGGACCGTTCTCCCCGCCGCACAGTATCGAGGTAGCGCACACTCGACAGACCTCAGCTCAGCGCGCGGGGCGGAGCCGTTAAGCGCGCGGGGCGGAGCCGTTAAGCGCGCGGGGCGGAGCCGTTAAGCGCGCGGGGCGGAGCCGTACCCCGGTTGCTCTGTTTTTCCTACGGTATTTTTTGCGTTCACTTTCCACTGCAGGTGGCCCAGGTCTGGGGATCTGCTCTTCCAGGGGAATCTGACAGGTCAGCCCAGCGAGAGTTATTTATAGAGGGGCGGGGGACAGAGGGAAGGCATACGATCGGCACCATATTCACCTGTTGACCCACGAACGAGCCCCCACTCTCTCAGCACAGCCGGGCACGGCGGCTGTGGCGGGGAAAGCCCAAGCGCCACAGCGCGCCCTGCCGCCCGGATTGACCTGCGCCTGCCAGCCAGCCCCCCGCGCCGCTGCTCAGGGCCTGGGGAGAGGGAGCAGTCGGGGCCAGACAGAGGACACAGAGACTGCGATGTGAAGCGAGCCACCTAGACAAGGCCCAGGCGTTCTTTCTTTCTTTCTTTCTTCCCTCTTTTTTTGTCATTTTTCCTCACCCAGCCTCTCGGGAAGTGAGGGCCCATCTCACGCCCATATTAACTCCCCTAGTTACAGGTTCCAGCAAGCCCAGGGGGACTTTTGCACCCTAGGACCCCAACTGAGGTTCAAGACAGTTACAGATGAAACTGTGTATCTTCACATGACAAAAACTGACTGCAAAGGGTGACGAGAATTAAAAATACAGAAGTAATGAGGATAGTCAAGCTGAAGCCTTCCTGGCCACTATCTTCAAAAGTTGCTCTGTGCGTGAAGACATTTTCAAGGAGGATTTAAACTTTCCTTGTCCTTCTGTGATAATCTGTCACTTGACAAGGGGTTATCATCCACCTTTCTCCCCTAGCACTGACTCAGCCTGCCATTTAAGTCCATCTCTTTTTGGTAGGGAAATAAACCAGGAGAGACTAGAAACATCAGTATTTTGAAGTGTAATCAAGCTGTCCCCTCAAGCCCTTCTGCTTAGCTACTTCATCCTGAAAGCTTTTAAAAATCAGGAGGTGTCTGGCTGCCACATTTTGAAGGGCCTAGACTGCATGTGCAAGCCTAGAACTTGCCCTGCTGCAAGTAGCCTGACGTCTGCCCCTGCTGAACCCTGTCAGGCATTCAGGAAAAAAAGGCGTTCATCTAGCCTTATAAGTGCTTGCTGAGGATACCTGACATGCCGATGGGATTTGATTCTTCCTACATAATGTAGTGGTAGCTGCTGTCTTTTAAAACCTGACCACACTAGGAGATTGTGCTCCTGAATGTCACGGTGTGTGATGTTCAGCTGAAAGCAGATGACCTGGTATCCATGGCCTCCTGGTCCAGGTGGGGCCAAAGCAACAGCTCCCATCTCTCAAGGAACTGCCTGTAGCAATTATATTATGCCTGCTGTATTGGGATGTCATGAATCTGCTGGGCCTTGGTGTGGCAAAGACTCACAGAGCCCAAACACCCACTAGGCCACGCTGATGGAAGCACCACCTTCCTGCTTGTGTACAGCTCAGCATCATTAGCTCATTCTTGGTTAGTGACACTGAGTAGCAATGAGAGCGGGAGCCACTGGGTTTCTTCACAAGGTGTAACTATCCAAACATTCCCTTGCCTGCTCTGCCTTCTCTTGGAAGAACCCCTTCCCTTCTAATAAAAGAGATTTCTGCCTGGGTGCTCATCCACCTCAGCCTCCACACACACTCCTCGCTTGGCCATGCAAGTAATGACAAAAAATTATGTATCTGGCAATACAAGGGCATAGTATAATGGCAGGACAGTAATGTTCCTCAAGGGAGAAAAGTGCTAATACCTAAACAGCTTAAAAAAAAAAAAAAAAAAAACAACAAAAACACACATAAACAACAAAACAGCTCCTACATTCAAGTAATCCTGCATCTTTAAACAATTACTGGTTCCGTGAACAGTCCCGGCTTTCATTTCTACCTACAGACATCTTCTAATGCATCATTATAAAATATCAGTATTGTTGTGTAGCTGTTAATGATGCTAGCTAAACAATAATACAGATATATTACAATGCCCTATGTGCATTACACATTTTATGGAACACCTCCAATCATGATACATGTCAAACTATCTTACACTTTTGATTCACTGCAAATTATCTACCACAGACACACAGTCGAGTGCCAGCAAAGATTTCTGGAGAGGAGGTGAATGCTTGTTTCAGTATTTTATATTCCTAGCTCTAAAAGACTCAGAAAAGCAATGTTTTGTCCTGATGGTCCCATCAGACACTAATAGAGCCCAAGCAGATTCCTCTGATCTGGGCAAGCGAGCTGTGCTGCCTGGCACAGCACTCTGAGAGCCTTCTCAGGAAAATGAATACTGTTGGCTTCCTGGAAAATGCTTGCTGAGCAACAAGGCTGAAGGGACAGGCTTCCCATGGGCAGAAAATCCCATCTGTCAGGGTACCCCATAAATGGCTGATGGAGGAAAGAAAAAAAATCAGGAGCATTTCTTCTCTAAAGGAGGTTTGGGCATTGTTCAGGATACCTCTCTTCCCCCAGCCTCATACAGAAGTTTGATGTCGAAGACGCTGAGATGTTACTAGTTTACACAGAGACATAAGCAGAGTGATTCTGTAATTCTTTACATTATTCCTTTATAGCTGTTTGGATTACTTCAGTGATACGCTAATTCAGCACTGTCTGTGTCCCAGTACCTGAGAAGCTTACAACAGAGATCTCCAACTAAGACACCTATTACAAAAACAAACTAAAGAATTACAGTTGAGTCCCGCAGAGTGGCCCATCCTTCTGGAACACAGGAAGGTTATGTGACCATATGGAAAAACCCTCTCCAATAATTTTTACTGCTGAAAAGTAAACCTTCCCAAGAGACACCGTGAATGCATTAAAAGCTCAAGATATTTGATTTCACTTAAGAGTTTCATCATCTCAGCCAGACTGCTAATAAGTTAAAGGTTAATTAAATTAATCGTCTGCCGTGAAATGCGTCCAAGGATTCCGCAGTTTAAATGAAGCGGAGGAACGATACAACTAAAGTATACTGTCGTATCTGCACCCTTGTAAAACCCGCTGTTGTGCTATGTCGGTCGCGTACGTATCGGTGAGACAGCGCGGGGAGCTCCGCCGCCCTCTCTCCAAGCGCTACAGCATCAAGCTCAGCACTCCTGAGCTCCGCCTCGCCGCGGGGCCCCGCACCGCCGCAGGCAGCGCTGTCCGCCGTGCCGCCCCCGGCCCCTCTGACAGAGCCGCCCGCACCGGGGACAGCCGGACGACGCCTGCTACCCGCCCGGGGAGGAAAGGGCACGCTAGGGCGGCTGACCCTGCAGGTTCGCACTGCGCGCCTGTGGCCTCGTATAAGCCCCACACACACGCGCCCCATGCAGCCTCCCTCTCCCGTAAGTGCAGGCAAAGCAGCTCCTCCGCCCCCCTCCTCCCAGGGGCTGTGCTGGGAGACTGGGAACACCCGCGCTCTTCCCTTCGGACACCCGCAACCACCAAGGTATGCGGTTTCTCCCTGCAAAGATTACCTGTCTCCGTCTGGGACCCTCCACGGGATGACCACCTCCCGTGGTAGTGGCGGCCTGCGGTACAGCCGGCGGACAGCCGTGGGGTGAGGGGAAGAGAAGCGGGAAGCGATCCCTCCACCAGACCCCAGGGTGCATCCGACGCCAGTGTGAAGCCGGCCGGGAGATAGCTACTGCGCCGAGGACGAGGTCATGGTGCATCGGGTCACCGGAGCCCGGCTGCCGGTAGAGCTGCCACGGCCGACCTGAAGGAGGTCAAGCCCAAACTTTGTTCTTGCAGATCCTGGCCGGACTTGTTGCCGTCGGTCTCGGCGCAACACCTCCCCGCTCCTTCCAGCGCCAAACTAATCAGGCTCAGCAGCCCCGTTGGTCTTCCCAGCTTGACGTTGTGAGAGAACTGGGGAGAGGGCACCGCTCAGCTCTTCGTGAAGCGCTCGTAACATAACGACCCGTTGTTCACTGCGACTCACCTACATCCTGAGCCGCTGAACTCGGCCGTCCCCGACGCTTCTTCCGCACAGCTGCGCAAGTTTTGCCACGGGAGCGCTCTGGGACGGCCACACCGCAGCAGGTTGGGCGCGGGCGGTCACTTCCACCCCGACCGCCCCTCAGGCTGCGCCTCTTGGGGATACGGCACCATCTTCGCCACGGACCCTCTCGCTACGGCAGATCGCGGGGCTGAGAGCAGGGTTCGCCCCTTCTCTGCCTGCCCGAGAAGCCTGCCGCTCGGCCCCGCGGCGGCAGCGCAGACTGTGCGCAGCGCACGGGGATTCTCCGCCGGACCGCCGGCCGCGCTCCCTTTCTCCCATCCGCCACCCCGGGGGTCGTCGAGCGGCGGAGCCAGTCGCTCCCCCAAGCCCCCGGCCCCATGGCCCCACGCGCGGAGTTGAGCGTCCTCGGGGTCTCCTTACCCGGTTGGCGGAGATGACCTGCCGGTAGCGTTCCTCCTCCGCAGGCAGGGCAGGGAACTGTTGCATGGAGTGCATGCTCTGGCTGCTGCTGCTGCTGCTCCTGCTCCACTCTGGCCTCCCCCCCGCCCTTCTCTACCTCTGTCTCTGACGAACTGCCGCCGCCCGCCTCCCGCACATACACACTTGCGGGGCGGGGGGGCTCTGCATTTTGTCTGCTCTGCAGACTCCCCCTCCCCCCTCCTCCACCCAATAATAATAAACCTCCGCGAGAAAGCCGCCACATCCCCACCCCTTTTGCACACCAGGCTCTACCCCTCAGGGACAAGCTGCGAGACAGCCCACTTGCTAATTTCCCCCTAAAGCCGACCCCAAGGAGAGCGGATAAAGTGGGCAAGACTTTGCCCCCCTCCCCCGATAAAGAACGTCTCGTCATGCCGCGAAGGGCTTCAAGGTGGCAGGACAAGCCTAAGCCAGGGACGTGGTGCGGAGCAGAACCCGGGGAGCTCGCCCCTCGTACCCCTCACCTTGGCTCGCTGGGGCTCTTGCCCCCGGATGCGCACGTGCGGCTGCAGCGATCCGAGGCCACACCAGCGCACGGACCTACCCGCGCTCCCAGCCCGCGGAGTTGGAGCGCGGAATTTAGAGCGGGTGATGGCGAGCCCGGGCGGGCTCCAGGGGCATCGTCCCGCGATTCCCGGGCGCAGGACTTCTCTCTGGGCGTTGAGGGACCCGCCTGCTTTCTGGATGCTCTTTATTGTACGTTACGGTCATGCAAAGGCTTTCGTTTCGCCCCAGGGATAGGAAGTTTTGCGCCTACAGGGACCGCAACGCTTTCCTCCGCAACACGCTGGCTGGCTTGCCTTTCCCCAACCGCTCCTCCTCATCTCCAAAAACAGGGCTGAAAGCGGTGCCGGGCGCTGCCTCCAGCACAGCAGAAGCGGAAGGAGCTCCGGTGGGAAGAAGCTCTGCTGGAGCAGGCGACAGTTTCCTCCCGCTCCTTCCCTCCAGCGAGGCTCCCGTCCCAGCTCCTCCGGAGCCCACCCAGGCCTGCCCCTGCCCCGTCCCTCCCGCGCCAGAGCACAGCGACAGACAGGGACGCTGCACCTGTCCCCGCGCCGGCCCCGGCCGTGACCGACCTTAACGACTGGAGAGCTGGAGGGGGATGTTGCTTGTTGCAAAGCTCTTGAAGCGAAGCTCGTATACCGCCAGACAAGTGCTGCCTGGAGCCGTAAACGGCACGGCAAATGCCCCACCCCTATGAGACATCGGCTTTTCAGACTTGCATTTTGATGGATTTGCTCCCTCTTCCCTCTCTCTGCATCCAAAGATGTCAAGCCTGACTGAAGCCCGGGTCTGTGTATAGAACAAAGTACACAAGCCCTACCCAAGAAAAATAAATCCCACAGGACAAAAAACCAGAGTTGATGAGCAGAAGTGGTTGCTACCAGAAGAGATGCTGGTCAGGACCCTTCCAGGAGCCAGAGAGAGCTGTCACAGGCACCACAAGTGGGTTCAAAGATGACATTTGTAAAAGAGAAAGGCTGCCAGTTTTTACTGTGCATGTTTTAGTGCTTCTGAAATGGGAACTACCTCAACAATAGCTTCTATCCCTAATCACCACCCTTGTCTGTCGGAGAGGAGGACACGCTCATAGATAGAATGTGTTTCTGGATGTTTAAGACACACTTATTCCTAGCTTCTTTCCTGGTTATCTTTATTTTCATACTTCTGGATTTAGGCCCTGGCCCTTGTTTTTGTGCAAACTTTATCAGCAGAGACTCGGGGCCCTGTGCCTCGGGAGTGCCCCTGTACATAAGTAACCCCAGCTCAGGGTAATTCAGTTCTGCGTGTTTTACCCGAGCACAGTCTCCTCGGGAAAAAAGCAGAGTTTTTGGTTTTGTTTTTAAAACAATTGCCGAAACAATAGGAAAAGCATGGAAAAAGACAGAATCAAGAGCATTTATGCAAAATCATCAAACTGCTTAATGTAAAACAACAAATATTTCATACTGTAATGCTGACAAAGAGAGGAATGAAACCATGTCATTACTTACTACAGTATTTTACAGAGATTAATTAGCCTTGTCAAAAATTACAATAAGAACAACTGAAAACTGAAATCTGAGGTACAGTACATGGCTCTGAGTGCAACACCAGCTTGGCCTTGGGTGGAAGATGTCTTTTCAGCAGAACTGTTGATTCCAAACCCCAAATCAATCTTGACTTCCAATCTCATACTAATTTCCTCAAGTGAGGGAACCATTCAAATGGCAGTTTCACAACACAGAGACTGAGCCAGCGTACAGAGAAAGCTGAAGCCGAGTCCCGGTTCTGTTCGCAATTTTATGGAAGTGTCTTACTGAGAAACAGTTATTTAGATTAAATAATTCTTGGTTGAATTGAGCCATGGTTCCTTCACAGTATGACTGACTTCTACACAGCTGCCATTTAGCCTACCTTATGACTGATGTTAATATATTACCGTGCTCATACTGATACACTATCCATACCAGAAACTTGTTTTCTGGCAACATGGCATATAAACATTTTAATGCAGTCCAAACAATTTATTAACATGTAACCATTACGGGAAAAGAAGCAAGCATGTTTTATTATCTTAGATCTAATTTGACTCAATTTGATTTTTCTCTAATTTTTACCTTGCATTTCCCTTCCTAGAAAGTACAGACCACTACAGTATCTTCAGTTTATAATTCTTTAGAGTGATTGACTGATTTAATTGAATGATAAAAGCAGACAAATACAAATTTACATTCATGAAGCAAGGAAAGGGAGAGACATAAATGCTCACAGATAACAACTAGTGATGGGATGAAATCAAGGCAGAAGAGGCATATTTGAACAAAATAAAACTGAGGACAGGGTCACCTATGGACTGTCCACACAGCAATACTCCACCCTAGAGCATGTACCAGAGAGCAGCTACCACATACATGAAGTGACCGCTGTCTGGCACAGGAACATCCTTCAGACGAAGCATCCCTGTGCTTCTAACCCCACAACACACAGGCATATTGCTCTCAGAAAAAAGCTGGCCTATAGCAGATATGTTTTGGAGCTAGAACTATTGAGATTATAAACTCAGAGTATGGTGCTTTAAAGCCACAATCAAGCACAGAAGCTTTTATGAACAAATTTTGATGCTATCTGCATAACATTTCCTTCTCTAGTAGCTAAGGTCAGGACAAATATCAAATGTTATCAGCTGTATTTCCACATATGAGGCCAAAAGTCATCATCTACTAAATCCATTCCCATTATTTCATCTTAATCTACTTGCGCCCAAGCCATTCTCAGTTTTGTCAGAGAAGTAACATGAAGGAACGTGGTTATGCAACTCCAGCATTAATCTGAGCAGCAAGAGCTATCACTGCCAGAGAAGTGAACAATAAGCATACCTACCTAAAACTTCTGTTGCTGTATCCCTGTCATAATCACTCAGGAGAATTTTGCTGCTTTACACCAGTCCTTGAGAACAAACAATTTTTCAAGCTCTTTTTGATGCATTTATTGTCTGTGTTGGTTTTTACATTAACTTAACACACACAATGACTTTGTGATTGTTACAAGGAACAAACTTGTCCAAGGAGGGAGTTTCCAATCCAAAATATATTAACAACTTGTAAGCACCTGGGTTCAGCAGAAAGACAAATGCTCATCAGAATGCATTAGGAATCAGAGAACACCCCACCCCACCCCCCCCCCGCAAATTATTTTCATTTTGCACATGGCTAAATATTCTGCATGCTAAATATCCTCATCATCAGGCTTCTCTCTATATAATTTCCCTTCAACTGCAGGTCAGATTATATAATTTGCTTCAATGTATACCTACTGATATGCATTTTTTGGTAAACTGTTAGCACTAAAAATATTTATTACATTATGGAAAATTACATCTCAGTTGCTGAAAAAAAAATCCCTACCTTCAATTCAGTATTCTTTTTTTAGAAATATCATTTTTCATGTATACTGAATAACAGGTGATTTTATCTGTAACTTTTACATCAAAGGTTGTCAGGCTTGTAACACACAGGTCCAACAAAAAACAAAACCAAAAAACCCTGTAAAAATAATTTTAAAAAACCCAATGAATAGAAACCAGTGATTTATTAACCTGCAGATTGCTCAAACCCCCACACTTTTTTGATGCCAAGAAACAAATATGTGGTTCAGCAGGCAGATCAACAGAGTGCAAATGACTCAGATGGTTGGAGAAGACAAGACATACAGAACTATTTTGAACAAAATTTCAAAAATAGGTATTTCTCACATATGCAAGGTTCAGAAGAGTTGTACACAACACACAGTTGTATGAATGGAATGATTTTTTTAAAGGTTGGTGTGCTTTCTTATTATAACAAAGATCATTGATAACAAGAAAATCTTTTTCTCTCCAGTATTTCACACAGATACTGCCAAATATGCAGGAAAGTACACAAAGAACTACATTAAACATACAACTCTAGTGCAGTTCATTTTTATAGCACTGTAAGGAGAGATTTTCCTTACCACTCTTCTCTTTCATCAAACCTAGGTGAAAAATTGAAAAGAAAGTGGTTTTGTCACCATTTTCTGAATCTATGCAGTGTAAAGGCTACTGTCTCCTGCAGCTTTAGCAATATTTTTTTCTTCCTGCTGTTGAACCATAATTACAATTGGATATCAGCTTAAATTAATACTGGGTCCCTTTACAAGTTAAGTCAGAATCAACCAAAAGTTTTCAAACAAACTGGAACCTTCTCTACTAATTCACACAAAAGGTCCTACTGCTTTTGCAGGTTATGTGATGAAATTATATGCCTGAATTACACAGGGAACCTAACATCCTTTGGCTTTGTACCTCATCATTCACAGGATCTTGTAAGCACTTTCCAGTTACCACAATGCTTAAGTAGGAGCATAAAATTTCCATCAAGTTTAAAAATCCTTCTTTTTTTTTTTTTTTCTAATTTCCCCTACCCCCGAATTTACCTTGCAGTCCTTCAGCTGAGATAATGTAGCTTTGTAATAAATCTTAAAACTGTGTAAACCTTTCAGTTTTACCAACCAACACCGATATCCCAAAAGCAAGGTATTCTAAACTGTCTGTAAGAAAATATTTAAAGATTTAAAAGATTAGCTAGATAGGTTACACATGATTAGCAAGGATCGTACAGATGGCTTCAGAGCACCATATAATTGTATTGTTGTGCTATTTAATTACATTTTTGCACACCTATGCAAATATTCAAATGTGACATTTATCTACACAAATAGTCAAGTGATGCTTTTAAGTTCCATTTCAAATTGCTTTTCTACTGTTGGTGATGGAGGCAGTGATGAGAACACATCCTTATACCCTGAAACTACTTGCCATCCACGTTCAGACTATGTATCTGTCCAGTAACTGAAGCTTTCAAATGGTTTGATTTTGAGGAAACAAGGGTAGAAAAAACTCAAACCCCCCAGTCTTTAAAGGGGTCTGTTTTATTGCTTGTGATACAGTTGACCTGAAAAAGACAATTCACATTTCCTTTCTCTGGAGAAAGTTCCAAATATTCACACCTAAGTGATCTGAAGTTACCCGTTAGCTGTTATAATTAAAGCTGACATGAAGCATTGAAATTGTGTGATACAACATAAAGACTAGCCTAAGAATACTAATCTTCAATAAATCACTAAACTGATTTTAAAGGAAACAAATATCCAATAAAGCATTTTATGCTAAGCTATTTTTAATATTTTTGAAATGGAGACAAGAAAGGTAACACAATATATTAATAGAAGAGATGTTAATAGGTCTCAGCCAGACAAGTTACATCAGCACTTCAGTGTTGACTAAAATCTACTATTACTTTCAGTGTCTGAATTCAGTTTTGTGCTGTGAATGCAGTAACACAAAAGGTGACATTTCTTCCCTCCTCTGCACTTTTCTTGGCAAACAGTACACATACATAATCTATGCATATTGAGTTCTGTTACACACAGACTAACATTCTAGGAATAATAGTTACCTAAAGCCTGACTGAGGTACGTTAAGTATGGAGTTGTTTCAGTCATTGTAGACCATGAGCCATGCAACCATCACAACAGCAACTCCGAACACTGGCAGCATAATGAGGTTCTTGTATTTTTGCCATGATGATTGTTCAACTTCTACTTCATCCTTTCTCCTCTTATTCTTTCTTCGCCCTTTTAATCTATTTTCAAAAGCTTCCAGTTCAGCCTAGATGAAGAAAACAAGAAGTAGTTGACATTTGTGTCTAAATTAGAAACAAGGAAATGTGCAGATTTTAAATAACATTCCCCCAAATCATTTTATAAAAATAACTGGCAGCCAATGGAAATTACACATCTCTTACAGATAAGATGGTAGCACTACATCCCATGGTTACAAAGCACTTCACTTCCAGGTATTAAACTATTGTTTAGTGTTCTGTACAAAAAACACTGCCAAAAATGCAACAAACCAACTAAAGTTTTACATGAGTTTTACATAATTCAAGCTGAGTATGTTAAGCCAAAGTGAGATTTTTATTTCCATTAAATAAGTTAAAAGTACATTTTTTTTCCTATTAAAGAAAAGAACTCGTAAGTATTTAAACTATTACAATAATGTATGCAAGAGCACAGGCTGAAATCTTCAAAGACTTTCCTCCCATAATAAAGATGCACTCTCTGATAAAAATATATTAATAAAAATATAAATAACAATAATAATAATCTATCTTCTTTCCCCAATTCTATCTATTTCACATACTCAGCTAAATTTTGTATTAATAGCTATAATCTTAGACCTGCACAAAGAGATCCATATGTTAAAACTTAACACTTCATCACTCATATATGGCTATAGTAGGTACATAGCATTCTTCAACAGAAAGTACATGTCCTTAGGCCCAAAAATTAGGGAAAGCAACTGGAAAAAATAAGAAGAATGACAAGCTTTCACCCAGAACAGCAGTTTAAGGGTGATGCCTAGAATGAACAGTAGGATCCTCTGACCCCATTCCTCATCCCCCTTCCATATCATTTTAAAGGCTATCAAGAGAATATAGACAAAACTCATTTCAGGGTACAAAGCTGAAATAAAACTGGAATTAGGCAGCCTAGAACAAAGAGCATGAGACTGTAAAGCGATTCCCACGAGGAGCCATCCAATCACTAGGAAAATGCTCTATAGGAGAGTTGAGACAGACTAAATCCAGAAAAGATCTGACAATTATCTGTATTTTGGGTAGAGCTGTCAGGTCCTTGAGAAAACAAGGGACAAGGGAGCAGAAACTGGAGGAACTGAAAGAGGGAAGAGAGACAGGAGCAGCAGAGTGCAGCAAACTGGGACTGGCTGGGCAAAAGATACAAGACGGAGCTGAAGCAGAGGAAACATGGACAGTGAACAGAGACAAAGCCTGGCCACAAGGAAATAAGTCTACATGATTACTACTGCAGTGCTGCCAGGAAGAGAGGGATTAAGACAATAAGGTAGGTACATTAAAGGAACAAGAATAAGACTGTTTTGGGAAATGGGGAGAGTAGTAGTCCAGTAAATATAATTTGCCTTTGGAAGTCAAGACTGCCTAATGCCTGGTCTCCTCTACTGACAGCAAACATTTGTCCGAGTGTCACAAAGTGGATCTTGCTTCCTTTCTTGTGCCAGATACCACTGTTAGGAGGAGAAAGGGACCCATTTTGATGTCTATTTCTTTGTACCTAATAAAGGCAGAAATTATTGGCACTTCTCTTGACAATATGGGAGAAAAGTTCAAAGTTCCACAGACAGCCATTTGAAACGAGATTACTTTCAACAAGCTAATCCTCCTTTAGAAAACCAAAGTATTTTAACAAAACAGTTTTTCCAAATCCAAAATCTGGAGGCAAGTGCAGAGTTCTTAAGGTTTTACAAATATGGCAGTATTTCTTTTTATACAGACACTAAATAAAATCTGGGGCTTCTATAGTTGTTATATATTTCTGATCTGTAAGGTTTAAAAGCAGAGTGCTTCATGAATTGCAGTAATCTGAATTAAAAATATAGGTCTCAATTATATAACAGGTATTGAATTGCTCTCCTAGTGATCTTTATAAAAAAAACATCTAAAAATAAATACATCATAAAAACCAAAGCGCAGAATGAAGAAAGGTTCATGGGCACAGAATATGACAAAGAAGCCATCACTTTGAGAAGGTGCTTGATTTCTGTAACTTCTAAGGAGCTGTTAAAACCTTTTCCTTTCTACAGAAGAAAAAAAAAAAAAAAAAAAAAAAAAAAAAAAAAGGAAACAAAATCTTTTACAAAATTAAATTAATTAAAA
>JANIJG010016099.1:0-37703 GCA_024611175.1 Megaceryle torquata
GGATCTTGGGGCGCTGGGAGGGGATCAAGGGGGACTGGGAGGCACGGGGGGGGGATCAGGAAGGGGTGAAGGGGGGCGCGGCAGGGGGCGCCCCTGGGGGGCGGTATCGGGCCCGGGGGGGAGGGATTGGGCCCAGGGGGAAGGATTGGGCCAGGGGAGCCTCGCCGCCGCCGCAGGAGGGACCGCGGCAGGGCTCGGCGGTGCCGCCCCCCGCGCCCAGCAGCGAGAGGCAGACGCCCAGCCAGCAGCGCGCCCACCACAGCTGTCTCCCCGGCATCTCCGGTCGCGCCTGCAAGAGAAGAGAGGCCGCGGCGGGTCAGGGGAGCTGCCCCTAACTGCGGGGTGGCCCGAGACGCCCGCTCCCTCCGCCCCAGCCCGGGGTGCGCACAGCCGCGGACCGCCCCATCCCTCTCCCCCATGGTTTTGCAGGTCCCGCCAGAGCATCCAAAAGCCAGGAAAAACTTTTCACACCACCCACCCGCTTTGTCCCGTCCCCTCCCACCCCGGAGTCTCCCGGCGTAACCTGCGGAAAGTTGCGGGACAGCGCCCGGAGCAAGTGCGGCCTCGGAGCTGGGCAACTCGGAGCGGCTGCCCGCAGCGGGGACCGATCTCCTCCGAAAGCTGGAGGAGAATGGAAATGTGCAACATTCCTGGGGCTTCGTTAGCATCAGATTTCCCAAGCGCCTCCCTTTAACTCCTTCGCTTCTCCAGCCCCTCACGGCCGCCCGGGGTGGCGGCGGGGCGGGGGAGGGGGCTGCCCTGCGGCTCCCGCCCTCGCCGGGCTCCGGCTTTCCCGACGGGGGCCGCCCGCATTTCTTCGCGGTGTTATTCCAAGGCTCCCGGTAGGGATATGTCAGGGATATACGCACGTCTTAAAAGGCTGGATTTCATTCCGAGTGGTTTTATTTCACCTGAATGAATAAATAAATAGAAAGACTCCAAACCAACAGGAATAAAGTACAAGCGCGATAAAGACAATTTCACGCGGCTGGAAAAAGTTACTGGTAGTTTGAATTTCTTGGTTCTCGCTTTGATCGTTAGGAACTTACATCAAAGGTAACCACGATCGGCAGCTGCTGTTTTCTCTGAGGCTACCTATAGCCACAGCATAAACCGAAGCGGAGGACTGGTTTTGCCTTTACATCAGCCATGCGACTGTGGTGATGTGTATTGCTTTTTGATAAAGCAACTTTCCTAGACCCTTTCTGGCAGCGCTCACACCGATGTGTGAGAAGCAGCATACCTTTCAAGTGCTCCGAAGCGTGAATAACTCCCCACAGCAGGAGCCACCTCGCTTATCTAATCTCTTCCACATGCTACTGGTGGAAAGAGACACCAAGTATGTGTCCATTTCTGCACTAACTGCGATGCCACATTTTGTCTTTGGGAAGTTGCCCAGCACAGATACAATAGCTGTGGACAGAAGAACAATTACAGAAGATACTATATTTATCAATACATTATCTTCAGCTTCCTTCCATCCATGGGCTCACACACATATAAAGTCCCTTGGAGTATCTTTGCAATGCTCTTACACAGTCCCTTTTCTATTGCTTAAACAGCAAGGGGGAGAAACAACACGTTCTTTTCTCTACAAATTATGTTTGAAACTTCTTGGGAATTACCAATTTTTAATCCAAACTGGCTGATTGTTTCCCTTGCTATAGAAAAGGCATAACAAATACACTACTTACAACCAGCTGGGCACTTTTTGGCTGTTATTGCCTTTGAAAACACCACCTTGCTGAAACTGAAATGCTGTGCAGCAGCAGCAGCAACAAAGGCTTCAGATGTAGAGGAGTGGTGCCCCCAGTTGAATTCTGTGAGGTTGGTGACCTGACAGGTTGTAGGGCTCCTGCCTGGGACAGGGAATCTTGGAAGCCCTGCCAAACTGAGTTCTGCATGAAACTTCCAACAGTTCCTAGACTCTTTGCCCTGACTTTCAACAGAAGTAGAACCCAGGTGTCAACTACTCGAGTGATAATGGGTCTTTCTGTGGTTTCCAATATCTCTACTACAAAAAGACATGGAATAAATAGGGATAAACCTCCAGGAACTGTCCGTCTAGGGAATGCAAAGCCCAGCTGTGGTCATATGGAGCTCATATATGAGCTAACTTTTTCTTATGAATTAATACCTCTGTATTTTATCAGGTTCCTTGATAGGTTTTGGAGCCAATACATTTCCACCACAGCTGTATTATTTTGAGGAGCCATGCCAGTGCATATAAAGTAACCTAAGATGCAAACTCACCTTTGGATCTTCTTCAGAAACGACATAGAAAAGATACAGAGTTGGGGATGATTCCCAGAATAGCTAGACCTGCAGGCTAATAGTTCATGAAGCAACATGAGATCTGATGTTTTCAGTCACAGAACAAATCAAAAGCAAGTCTACTAAAACTGAGGTGTTTATAGGCTGCTGGGGGAAAAAAAAAAAAAAAAAGTAACTTCAAACCTGAATCTTATTAACAAAATTTTATGTGGGGTGCAGGGGCGGAAGAAGAAAGAAAAGCCGTCATATAGGCAAACTTCTTAGTAGTGATAGTGCAAATAAGAGCACTGATCCACAGGTTTTTACTTTATAAGTGCCTATACCACAGAATGCAGCAGTGCAAAACACTGCCATTGGCTTGACAAGCAGCAAAATCGTGAGTATGTTATCCCTCATGATTGAGAAACTGTGCTTTGATTAAACATGGAGGGAAAAAAAATAACAAAAAGATCTGCTGATGTCTATTATATGGCATATAAGCTATATGACACTATTTATAGGCACTGTCTACCAGTGCATAGGTGCCACAGAGTCACCCAGCAAACCTGCTGAATATCCAAACTGAAGTGAGTGACTTGTATGTCAATAAACATAAAGCAGTATCCATCCCGCTCTCCCTTGCCTTCCCTGCATGGGCTCCACAGAAGCAGGGCGGGTCCATACTTTGCAAGACAGTTTGGTACAAGGCAGTTTTATTTTCTCTTGATGGCATTTTTCAGATTGGCTGTGTTCACTGGCACAACAGGGGTGGTTCAGATCAAAGAAGTTAAGTGAGGAGATTCCTACATCTACGCTATGTGCAGAGTTCAGATTTGGTAGGGATTAAATTCTATACAGAATTGGTGTGGACACCTACATCCCCAGCCAGGCACTGGTGCTCATTTGATGTCTGTCCAGAAAAGACCTTATGTGTTAGGTTCCTCCAGAATGGACCCCCTCTGCAAGCACCAAAACTGAATGTGATAGGTGAGGAAGACTGGGATAATTGTTCCAAAGGTGCTCTGCTGCTCCAAACCATCACACAAACCCAGAAAGAACCCCAAATACATTTGCTTACCACCATCATCAAGTAGACACAGCAACTCTAGCGTGCCCTGTGCAGCGGAAGATGGGCTTTACCCGTCTCTAAATCCATACCAAAAAGACCCTTTGCAGAGGCTCCCCACCTCCTCTAGGGAGTCTGAGGTGTCCTTAGCCCTCCAGGGCCGAGGTCGGCGTGGGGCGGCAGCCAGCAGAGGGCAGCAGGACTCCGCTCCTGCCCGGCAGCCCCCTCTGCCCCGCCCTGTCCTGCCTCCCCTCCCGTCCCGTCCCGTCCCGTCCCGTCCCGTCCCGTGCGAGGAAGTCGCTTCCCTCGCCTTTCCTCTCCGTTTTCTCTCCCCGTGGCCGATGGTCTGGGGTCTCTCGGGGCCGTACAGCGAAGCCCAGACGCGAGCCCTGAGGGGAGGTTCTCTTCCAGGCAGGGCCCGGATCCCTTCACAAGGGACACCCGTGAGGAGACACCACTTTTTTAAAGTCCATTTGCGCTGTCAAAACCTGAGCGGCACATTTTTTCCTCCTTGTTTCTTTATTTCTAACCAGTTGAGGCAGGTGGATGCTGCAAAATGTTCTTTTCGTGTGCCCTCCGAGTGAGCCACTATTTTGCAAAAGTCTGGCCAACTTGTATGTTTGAACCTGGACGATATTTTGTAATATGGATAACAACAAACATCCAAAGCAGTCATACATAAACTTGATTGCTCAATATGATTAATTTTTCTTAAATTCATTGTCTAACCATGCAGGAGATTTGGACAGATTTCATGCCAGGTTCCTTCTAAGGGCCATTTTGTTTTCCCATCTTTCACAACAGCAATGTGCTACAATTATATGATCCCACCGGCTTTACAGACATGCTTAACTTAGCAACTGGAATGACTATTACATCCAGCAGGACTGCTTACAGTGCATGCCTTTCAAGATAGGCTTTTTTCTTTAATCAAAATCCAAAACAGAACAAAATAAATATTTATGCCTGATTTGGTTTGGTTTTGTTTGGTTGTTTTGTTATTTTTTTTTTCCTTTTTCTTTTTGTTTTGTTTTTGTTGTGTTCTTTTTTGTGTTTTGTTTGGGGTTTTTTTTTGGGGGGGGGTTGTTTTGTTTTGTTGTTTGTTGTGGGTTTTGGTTTTTTTGGGTTTTGTTGTTGTTGTTGGTTTTTTTAACAAGTCTTTCTTTTTCAGGCTAAAATCCCACATATTACTGTATTTTTAAGTAAATGTTGGTCTCCAAAGAAGATTAATAGTTAAATAAAGAAGTAACTATGAACTAGATGAAAAGCATGGAAATAGTTTTGAGTTTTTCCATTAAAGCTATTTGGATTACTGTATGACCATTAGCTAAAAATGAAAGAATAAGGAGAAACAAATCCTGATGCAATGTATCTAGCTCATTATCAGCCAGCATTTGAAACACCCTAATCTTGCTCAATGCCTTGTATCCTTCACTGGTTTCCAAAGCATTATCAAATTTAAACTCCATGGTGTTTTCAGAACTGCTAATTTTCCTGTTTAGAAATTATTTTTAATGTCCGCTATCCTTCAGTCTTTATTTCTTGACTGGCTTTCAAGCAATTTATGCTGGACATTGTAAAAGGATTCCTAATCAAAGGGACTGACAAATTAATCCTAAAAGAGTCACCACCTACAGTTGCTGATACAGAGTGGATAGACCTCAAACTTTTATTCCTTCTTTACTTGAATGACTTTATGTCATGCAAAATGTCATGCAATGATGTCTGTGATGACTAATTTGCCTGTAACTATATGTTAGAGGACTGAACAGCTAGAATAATGGAGGAGAGCAGCATGTCACTGAAGCAGTACTTCTCTCTGCTATGTCCTGCATAAAGAAATAACATCAAATCTTACAAGACAGACAGTTCCCTTACATGTCTAGACTGTCGTCCCTTTAACAAGTAACAGTTTACCAGCTAGCTGGTATGGGGAAAGAAATGTAAACTGACAGCTTTCCAAAAGGGAGAAGATGCAGAAACCCCACCAAATAATGACAATAATAAAATAATAGCCCCACAGAGATGCTTGGTTTTCATGCAAACGATTAAAAAGGAAAACAACATATATCAAAGTGCTAAGTTGCACAAAAGAAGTTGTTACCTTGGCATATGGATACTGACAGTCAAAAAAAAAAAGTTATTCTGCATGAGAAGATTGATGCCACAGCACTCGGGTGACCTATACTGCCAAACACCACCTGCACAGAAGCATTAGCAAAAACGCTGCAGTGTAGCTACAAACAATAGAGGAATCTCCTTTTCTAAGTAAGTTTGGAAATGACCAATAATCAGGTCATCCAATAGATTTTAACAAATCAAATTAAAAAAAAAAAAAAAAGTGTAAGTTGATTTAAAAAAAAAGAAGCACAACAAATTAGGCTGGTACTACAAGTCTAGTCTTTTAAGTTATACTCCTATTGGTAAAATAGTACGAAGACAGGAATATAAATATTTTTCTCCAGTTGCTGAGAGAAAACTAGATACTTTTCACAATGTAGTTCTTAGCTGTACTATAGCTGAGCAGGAGAATGCACACAGCACAGCTTAATAAGTTACTGACACCACTTCACTGTTCCTGCAACCAAGTGTAGTTTCTTTGCACAATAGTGTGCTGCATCATATTGATGTGCTAATTTGCTCCACACTGGCTCAGAGGGCTGCATGCAGCTCTGCAAACATAGCCTGTGTTGCAACTGCTTCCTGCAAGTGAGATGTATCTGCCTTTTAAACCTTTGGGCTTACTGCCTATTCTATGATTTTACGGTTGGAGCATACTACAAATAATGAGAAGTTGCTCATGGTTAGAATTGGTCATAGCTCAGAATTTATATTTCCTGAGAAATCTCACCACTTTGGCATCTTAATTTGTCCCAGTTTAGAATGAAAACTGTTAAAACACCTCCTAAGAAATAGACTTTCCAGTAACAACTTTATTTGGGAAACAAACATCCACAGCATTTCCAAAAAGCAACAATTTCATCTAGAGCAGTGGAGCCCTGAATCCCAGGATGTCCTTTGTATTCCCTGGATCCCTGAGACATGGAAGAAGCCACCATATAGGAGTAGCTCTGACTAAATGGAAAACTGGCAGCTGACCTGACTAACAGAGAACTATCAGAAGTTATCTGTATTCCATTATAAGGCTTGCTGAGATAAGCTTTCATGAAATGTTTCACTCTCAATGAACCAGCAACTTCTGACAGAAAACATGCCAGCAGAATGGTGCTTCCAAAGAAATGTATTCATAGCTGGATGACACAATGATAAAAACATCTCAGTCTTGGCTACACCAGCCGATCAGCATTAGCTCAGTCTCAGCCTCCTGAAGTAACAACCTCTGAGTCACCTTGTGTTGTCCTAATTGCTGGTTGCACCCCTTCAGTAATGCCATATGTGAGCATTAGTAGCACAGCACATCATCCTTGTTTAGTGTATTCATACTTTGATGGAAAGAATCTCTTGGACTGAGATTTTTGCATTCTGCTGTGAAGGTTTATAGTTAAATACAGATCACCAGGCTGCCCAGAAATTCTCCTCATCAAACCACCTTAACAAGGAGTTGTTCTGCAGCGTCCCCATAGCATAATTATGGGAACAGCATGCAAGGGATGAGAGAAATCTGGAAAGTTTTCACAAGTCTTCACACAGGTCTTCTACTGAGAGAAGAAGATGTGCTTGAGGTACATCGCACTAATGTGAATGTGGGCTACCATGAGCTGTGTCCCTTGCTGGATATCAGTAACGTTTTTACATAAATGTCATCTAGTGCAAGAGATACCAAACTGTTCCATATTAACCACTCCATTTTCTTCCATATGTTGTTTCTAATGGCTAGAGGACAACCTCAAATCTAATCTGTTGTCTTTCTTTTTAATTATAGGAATAGCAGAAATTATAATTTACTAGCAAAACTGTCTCAGATTTTCTCATTATAAGATCTGGTTTGAGTTTTTTCTACTTTCTCAAGTTTTTAGCTGTTTGGATCAATACATACTCAGGTAGGTTTTTGCCTCTGGCAGTGGTCTATGGAAAAAAGTGCAGAGGCCATATATAAAGCTATATACTGTATGCAAAGAATGTGAAAAATTAATTTATATCAGCAGTCTTAATTCTGGCATTTCTGAAGTCATGAAAGTTTTACTTTTCAGCCTTAATAAAAGCTTTGGGTTTGTATATGCTTATGTGTTAAATATTTGGTGTAAAATAAATCACTGGCAGGTATCACCTATCAAAACTCCATGGCTCCTGCAAAAGTAAACATACGTAAGAATGGTTTCGGTTGAACTAAAATGTACCAACCACTCTTGGAACATCAAAGAGCCCTGAAGGAAAAGACATGGTGGTTAAAAGACAATATTTCTTTAAAGATAATATGAATGAAAAATGTGGAAAAGGTCCTGGATCCACTGAAGTCAATGGTAATGCACATAGATAGAAATGGCATCAGGATTTCACACAGAAAACCAAATCAGAAAAAAAACCCAAAACACTAGAAAATCTGGAGCTAGCTAGATGCAAGACTGGATTATTTATCTTTAAAAGTCTTCAAATCATAAACCAATATTTTTCCAAAACAAAAAAAATGTTTGGCTTTGTACATAGTGTATGTGTAGAGGCTTTTGACTTGTGTTATAAAAAAGAACAGACAAGAGATCTTTCACTCCCAGAACTTCTGAACCAGGACTTTTCAATATGGAAATTGGACAAGATTGGCCTGCTCATATTTTACTTTAGTTGATGGATTCTGTTAAGATTAGTCTTCTTAACACTTTTTTTTTAAAAAAAAAAAAAAAGCACAACTGTGTTTGAAATCACATACCTAATGTTTTGAAAAACTTTCCACAATGTTCCTTCTTATCAATTTATGTCTAACCATTAGAAACTATGACTGTGTCAAGCACTGGACAATAATGAAATGAAATCTAACCAAGGAAAGTGTTGGCGGTGAAGTCTTCCAGTGAGCTCTCCATCCTAGAGACACAGCAGGTAGGAATCCAATCATGTTTCTACTGTGTTTTGGACAAGCATACAATCACTGTTAAAAATAGGGCCTTGAATCTGGAATTGAAGATGACAAAATCTCAAGCATTGTCTATGTTTCACTAATACTGAAAAATATCACCATTCAGTCTTGAGGCTGCCAAAGAGAACAAAAAAGAAGACATCTCCTTCTCTGGAGACTTTCAAAACCCACCTGGATGCGTCCTTTGTGACCTGTGCTGGATTGTATGATCCTGCTCTGGCAGGGGGGTTGGACTTGAAGAGCTCCAAGGTCCTTTCCAACCCCTGACACCCAGTCAGGATCCTGTGATCCTGTGACCCCCTGTGATCTAGATCTCAAATAATTCTTATGCACACAACTTGTGTGTGAAATCATTTTTCTGACATACCCAAGACAATGGCATGGCCATGAATGGCTTCTGCAAAGACAGGAGGCACTGTAGCAGCTGGCAATTTAGACCTGTGCATTCCTGTAAGCAAGTTTAGAATTTTAAGAAAAGGGGGGTTATTCTTGGAAAGGTGACTAAGAATGTTTAAGCTACTAAATACTGTAGACCTGATCCTCATTTACCCCATGTGAAGGAGCTTTATTACTGGTGTAGATCAGGTGCTCTGTGTGTTTTCCAACCTATTATAAAACCTCTTGCAACAAACATCCCACAGTAGCTTATCTTAGTGCCTTTCCATGCATTAGAAGAATTCTGTTTTCTCCTTAAGAGAGGAACTATACTCTTGCTGTATAAGAGAAATTAGCTTCCTTGGTTCATAGTGCAGAATTCTGCATAGTAACTCACAAGATTCTTCCCAATAATGCTTCAGTGTCTGGTGGTCTTTCAAATACCCTTTGTAAACAGTTTACATTGATCTTTGCTCCAAGCTGTGAGATGTTTATGGATCCTTTTTCAGTATGGCTATTTGCCCACCATCAAGACCCAAGACCTTATTTTGGTAATCCTAAAAATAGGGTAGTATCAATTACAAAGCCTTTTCCTCAACAATATAGTTATAAAATAAATTTAAAGTCTAAGATTTTGGCAAAAAAACACATTAACAGTCAAACTGGAAGTGTTTCAAACACTGATTGATCGAGACCCAGCTGAGTTTATTCTACTCAAGATAGATTTTCATCAGATAGTCCAAGAAGAGTGTTTGTTTTGGCCTCTCTTCCTAGGAGTAATATTAACCTGGCAAAAATGTTGTTTCTATAAAGAAAGAGGCCACTGAGCAGGCTAAATATCTGTGTCTTTCTTCTCATGTACTATGCTAGTTTCACTTACATCCTGTGTTTCCTCAGTATTTTCAGGAGCTGTGTTAGAGTTTCTGTGCTGTGGTTAAATCACCTACCTAGCTCCCTAAGATACTCACCTGGCCAGAGTTTATGAGGTCACAATTCAATGCAGGTATGTTCAGAACACATCTGAGATCTGAAGAAGTGTTCCCTTCACATTCTTCACCTGTAAGGATTTGATTCATAGATGGGTAAGGTGCAGATTTCCATATGTTTAGGCACAGTCACATAGATAACAGGACCTAAATAATTTTTACAATCTCAGGCAAGATTTAGCTCTTTGGGCATTTTTAGGTGGCTTTAAATGCCTTTAGCAACCTGGTTATAAGTGTCCAGTGGCAGTGTCTTGGAAAACCAACTCAAGTCTTCCTAACCCTCATTTAGCTCCTTAACCTCACTCTCCATTGCTTCATTACCAATCTTCTGTGCTTTAAAGGAAAGACCAGGCTTCCTTACTCTCTAGAAATGTTTTGAGTTAGATACAGAATCACAGAATGAGAATGAATACATTGGAGAATGTGTGATACAGAGTTACTAGAGGAAAAGAAGCCCAAAAGACAGATTAAACCTATGAACATTTTCATTTTTATTTGAAGAGGATTACGCTTTTCATTTCATATGATACTCACAGAGGAAAAGTAGCATATAGTAGTATATAGACTTTCCTGCTCTGGCAGGGTGTTTGGACTAGATGATCTCCAGAGGTCCCTTCCAACCCTTACCATTCTATGATTCTATGATTCAAGCAAGACTATGTTCATTTTATTAGACAAGAACATATTCACAAAGTTGTGAATGTTTTAAGACTTTTTTTTTCTGGAGCATGTTACAGTTGGACTTGATGATCTTAGAGGTCTTCTCCAACCTTAATGATTCTATGATTCTATGTTCACATGAACAAGATGTTTCTTCATATGTTTGTATCATAAGGCAAGGAATTCTTTCTACATAGTAAAGAAAAAGAAAATTTAATACAGAAAAAACAATGAGTAAAAGTGATGCACTGGTCCCTGAAAGTCCTATTACCGTGACAATACCACCAGAACAAAGTGTAGTTTGCTTTTCACAGTTTTCACATGTTAACAAACCAAGTGCACAGCATGTATGTGACAATACTGACTGCTTCCAAACTCAGTGCATGCCTGTTGCTGAATTTACCTGGAATGCACATTTATCTGTTCCAGGTTCACTTGCAATATATATTTTTCAACTATTCTCTTTATCCAGTTGTCAGCTCAAGCTCAAGTTGAGCCAATGAAGAGATTTAAGAAAATATTTGCTTCCATATATTTTTCCTTCAGTGCTGTAAAGTGGGCATCATCTTTGACTCAGACTTATACCCTTATCCTCACAGATCAGCTGTATCTAGAGATTGCTGATTATTTCTTTACAACACTAAAACAGGTGCCCTCTTTCCATATGTCAAAGCTTGAAGCAAGTCTCTCATTTCATACCCTTACCCTTGGTCTCCAGATGTGGTCTTTTCATCTATTCTTTCTTTATTCTGAAGATTACCTTCTAGGCCCCGTGCTTTTATTGTATCACTTAGTCTGCATTCCTTAGCTGGCACTGGCTTCCCACTTACATCATCAAACACAAGCTGCTGATCCTCACTTTTGAGTCCCTCTATGGAATCTCCACATTCCACACCACCTCTTTTTCACTACAGACTCATCAGCTCTCATGTCTTCTTTACCCATTTATTAAAATTTACAAGAGCCTTCACATTTTATTCTTCACATCTGAAACTTCAAAAAAGCCTCTTCAAATGTTTTGATTTTTTTTAAATCCAGGGCCCATGTAGTACACACATACTTGCTACTCTGCTACTGCTACCAGTAGTTAGAAAGCTCTCTGTTGGCTGGGGATAATCTAAATGCTGCTGCAAAGGATTTTAATTTGAAAATAAGTAAAAATAATACTGAAGAGTGAAATGTGAAGAGTACACAAACAATTTGACCTATGTTTAGAGATAATCCAAGATATGAAAATAGTGTTACTAAGGCAAAACAGGAGCAGAAATAGAAACTTCAGCATGAATAAGAAAGCACTAAGTATAAACACCAAACATGGTGGACTGTATGGGACAAGTGCTTCCTTAATTGCTTTGCTGAAATACAGCTGTAAAACCAGAAAATACCCCTTTTCCAGAAACTTCTGGACAAAACTGGATAAGAGCTTGAAGTTCTTTGTTAAGTCTAACCGAGAAAATAATCTGCTTACTTTCAGTGAAACATTATCAGCCAAAAGATCTTTCATGCTTACTGTATTTTTAAAGCATGGGTCAGCAAGTGGTGTCATTATGCAAGAGTAAAGTATTTGTTGACAACTGGACCCTCAGACTATCATATGAGGAATATGTGACAATATTTAATATCTTAGTTATAACCATATTCTAAAAATAATACAAACTGTATATTGCAACTGTGCAGTGTAGAAACTGGAGATTGTCAATGGAAGGGGAAGTGAGAATTCACTTATTCCTCCTAAGAGTAAAAAAAAAAAAGCCACCAAAGGAAGCACAATGCTATTGTCAAGTTCCTCTTTAACATATTATTGATGCTATTAAATTCAAATGGAGCTCATATTGGACTTGTGTTTTGTGGGAACCATATTGGCAGCATCATCTGGAAAACACTGTTGGATTACTACATCTGTCTCAGTAACTCATTCATTGTCTTATGCTCTTGTGAATCATGTGAGATGCTAGTCTTAAGTGACACATCTGGCCATAGGTGGGGTGATGTCACTTCTTTGCATGGTGGAAGGAGAGTCTCACCCTGACTCTTGCTTGGCTCACAGACATTTGGTTGCAAGTCCAGCACCAACTATAGGCTATAGAGATCTGTAGAAGGACAAAGCTGTCATGGTATGACAAAGCTCTTAGCCTCATTTTTTTGTATTACACATACCTTTTCTGTAGACTTAACTTACACTGCTATGACATCACTTGGTCTGGCTCACCAGGACCTCCCAGAAAGGACTGTCTCTGTACCTAAATTCCCGTCTGTTAATTTCATATGCATGCTAATTTCATATGCTCTACCCTTTGAGGTGAGGCAGGAAGATGAAACTCTTATCAGTTTTCCACATCTGCTTCCATATGTAATTTAAGAACTTGAAGCAAGTTCTGCTTCCTATTTTGGCCCCTTATCAGCAGTAAGGACCACACACTTAAAACTTATTTTGCAAGAACTATCAGGTTCTTCTGATGTAGAAAAAAATATAGGTCTGGCAATTATTTCTGAATGTTTCCACCAGTTCCTTTCAGACAGTGCTTACACTGATGGGAAACTAGGGACTGTGCAAAACCTCCACTTCTCACTTCTTCACATCAGAAATACTGCTTGTTCATAGCACTACTTTTCTCAAATTCTCTCTCACCCTATATGCACATTACAACTGGCCAAATACTATACACTATACATATGCTTGAAGTGACAGACATATTTACTACAAACAGCAGAGAACTTTGCAGCCTACTATTGCCATGCAGCTACAGAAAAACAAATGCATCTGCAAAAAGATGCAACCTAGCATTTGGATTTGAAAAGTACCACCGAGATAGGAAGAAGAGTAAATACATACTCAGATTTTGGGGACACTTTCTGACATGTAAAAAATACTGATAATTATTTCCATAAAGCTCTCTGTAAAACACTGTGAAAATTACGGGGGGAAGAGGAGAAGCGGAGGTGGTGTACATGTTTATTTTGAATCCTGATTAACAGAAAAAAAAATCAAAATAAAATTATGAACTACTATTCAACTACTATTGTGTAGTCAAAATAAGGCCATTAACTGTTTCAAAGCGTTTTATGGACCTCCAGGCAATGCAGTAAATTTTAATATTCATGTGAATGTAATGAAACAGTCAACATGTAGCAAGTAAAGGAGAAAGCTTAACATTGGTATGACCAGACAACCAACCTCAGAGCTGGTTCTCACATGAGTTAACATAGGTTGACCCTTGGATAGAAGAAACTTCAAATGAACATTCTACCTGTCTAAATCATGTTTATAACATTTTAATAATTGGGGGCAGGAAATGCATAGGAAAATAAATCACAGAGGAAAGAAGTGAGTAAAGAAAGGGTTGAACATCTTGAAATGAGTAAAATACATGATTAATTTATCTCTATTAATGGAGACAGGTAATTCCATCTTTTGTATTCAGATGCCTTTTATATTCACTTCAGAACCTTCAAAACCTTGCTCATATCATGCTTAGTTTGTCACACATATGAAATCTGACACATGGCATGAATAAAATCAAATGTCCCTTTTAAAATGATGCTTCTCATTAAACTAACTTCTGCAGACATTGCTCTGAGCAATAGGTAAAAGCCTATCTTGTAAAGCTAAAGAAATAATGTTAATAATAAATGCTGACATTTTCAAATTAAGACCCTCAGGTTACAATTTCCTAGTTAATAACAAGTAGCATTCTGAATAAGTTAGGTGAGATTTCAATATTCCATTTCACAACATTTACAGGTTTCCTTTTATAGGTGCAGACAATTTCATTTTATCGTAAGATTAATAAAGGTAATAAACAAGAGATGGTAGTCAGGCTTTTCCTACCTCAGCTGCAGTTTGTGTTAGATGCTCAGCTCTCCAAGTGAAGAAGTGGGCTGACTTGAACAGATGGTTTTGAAGAACAGGAAGGGATATATATCTGCTATGTATAAACTGTCACAAGAAATACAGATGTACACAGAGTGATATTTATATGTAAGAACTGGAAAACATTGGCTCTGACTAGAACTGATTGAACCCAAGGAAAAAGGCTCCCTCAGACATACCTGGCTTTTGAAACAAGGCCTTTAAAATTTTAACAGTGTAAATTCTTGGCATGCAAATTATGGCCTGAACACATTCTACATGTAGAAATGAAAGCCGTTGACTCATCTGAGGCCCTAGCATAATACACAAAGAGAAAATAAAAACTGGAAATCCATCTGAAAATCAACATAGTGGGCAGAACTCTAGTAACTCAGCTTTGATCATAAACTTTTCAGAAGTACTTCTGTCCTAATTTCCTGCAGCAAAAAGTGTGAACTTGCTAGCTTCACTGCTGACATCTTCAGATGGACTTAGAACCTCTTCTTCAGCTTTTCAGCCAGGTTGAGGCTTTCTTTTGCTCTTGGTTTTCCACTGTGGGAACCAATTCATATAAGTTTTCTTATGAATAATTATGGAGAAAGAATTCTCAGTTCTGAGTTGCTGAAAGATGCTATCAAAAGGATGGAAGCACTGCTGGAACAGCACAGTGAAATTGATCTGCCTATATACCTGTTCTTAGGTTGTGAAGTGTCAGCTTCTTAATTTGTTCTGATTTTTAAGAATTGCATGTGATTTGCTTGTTAACTGGCTCTGTCTTCAATGCAGTTGTACTTAAATTTGGTTTACTGTGATTTTTCAAAAACTGGTTTTGGTAATTTCTTCCATGTAAACTCTCAAATGAGAGCTTTCCATCTTTCTCCCAAGAGATTTTGTAGATTACAGGTTTTCCACAATATTGCCAAATCACAAAGGAATATAAAGAACCCCGCGACCTTAAAGAGAATTAATTCTCATTGAAAGAACATAAAACCTATAGCTGCATCTTGCTTATGCCTATACTTTCTGCTTTTGGCCTTATCATCTAGGTAGATACCAAACATAAATACAAATTTTTCAAGAACATCCTGCCACTGCAGTCGGATGTGGTGCTGTGCTTCACTTCACACCTCTTTAAGGTGTCTGGAAAAAAAAATAGTGTAACGGTGAAAGAAATTATCTGGTATGTCCCAGAGGATTATCCAGTCACTGTATCAAAGTTTTTCATGGTGTTTGCAGACTACTACTTGAAAAGAGAGAATTCCATTCTCTAGATAATTAAGTGCCTTAAACTGATAGTTTTTTAACCTAATTTGTAGCTTCTATCTCTGCCTTTGACCTCTAGGATCAAAGCCTTCATTCTTAGATCATTCTGAAAGCTGTTTTGTTTAAATAACAACAAAAAACCCCAAATCTTTCAGTTGTATTTTATGTGTTCTGCTATGACAGAAGATCAAATTAATACATTGATTAATACTTATTTTCTTTTTTTTTACCCTGTGTCACAATGGCTTGGCAATATTTTACATATCTGCAGCCTCTCCATTCCTAACACCAAGGGCTATGGGCTGATCCTGCATTACTCTGGGCAGATAAGATCCTAGTCAGCGTAGTGTCACATCTGCCCTGTAGAGAAAAGGAAGGTCAGTCTCTAAAGTCATGTCATTGTCAGTGTATGAAGTGATGTCAATGAAACTTAAGTGAGTGCGTATATGCAAACCATTACTTTTTTTGCCAGTGAAGCACTGGTTTCCTGACACTAGAAGGATATTTGTTCCCTTTCAAAAACAGATGTTCTGATATAACTCTAAATTATCTTCTGCTTTACAGAAACTTAGATTCAATGAAATGCAATCCACAAGGCCTGTGGAGGTTAATAAAGCTCCTCTGCCCTTCCAGCTAAGGGTGTATAATGCCAGCATATCTACCCAGTGATCTACTCTCCCTCGATAAGAAAAGGAAAAGAACAATTTGTAATTACATGAGTTAGATCCTGAGTCATGTGCTGCGAAACAGTTCTACTGTGGGTGGGGCCTGTGTCTCTTCTTTCCACTAGAAAACAAAAAGCTTTTGGAGAAAAATAGAATGAAGAGCTGGAATTTGGGGGAATGGTTCTGCTGCACAGTCATTTTAGCTGAGAGAGGAGAAAACAAATTAGGAAGCATTACATATTTCCACGTACTCTTGCCACAAACTTTGCCTCTCTCTAACAGCAGGACACACACTGTTAATTAGTCCATATCTGCTGCAGCGTTTCCCTCACCACATTATCTTCTCTGTGAATACACGATGGCCTCCACCCATCCCACTGGATCACAACACTCATGCTCTTGAAAGCAGCCCAAAAACTTCTCAGATACCATTCAAGATTTTCTGGGATCTCTATGAATTTCTCCTTGCTTTCCAGAGAGATGTGCTGTTCTCATCTCCACTGTTGCTCTTAAAGAGAGTGATGCCTACCTCTTACAGACAGGTAAGAAGAGAGCTAGACAATACTGTCAGTCAACTTTCTCAGCCTTATTTCAGGATACTTGGAGAGAACAGGAACAAATCTAGATACAGAGAAAACACAGGCTCATCTGTACAAGCAGAATAGAAGTTTTCTACAATATCATTAAAAATATCAACAACAGCAAAATAAGTGAGAAACCACCCGTGTGATCAGGGTGTGGCCATGTTACTGGTAGATGACACACAAAAGTGAAAAAACGCTTTTTCACAACAGAATGCACCATCAATTATTCTCTTAATACACGCAGAGTGTTTGCTGCAAAGTGCTGATTTCAAAACTGATTTTGGGATAATTAAAAAAAAACCCCACTAACTGCCAATTGATCTTTTGATATTACGTCTTTCCTTGGCACCATAATGATCCCAAAGGACAAAACGAGCAACTGCAAAGAAAGTTGTGAAAGAGAAGATGCAGTATCCGTGGAATCTGAGATTCCCAAGGTGCTGAACAGTTTATTAACCATGTGCATGATTTTCCAAACGCTAAGCAGTTTGTCAAATTCGGATGTATTTTCTTGTGCCTGTCCAAAGATGCACTTCTGACCTCAGCAAAGTCTCTGGTAAATTTTAGCCATTTTTCTCTGTGAAATAACTTGGGATTTTTAAAAATAACATAGGCAGAACAATGTACTATTCCCTAAATGTGTTCTTAAATATGGCTGAGCTGTCTCAGCTGGAATTTTTCAAAGCAATTACCCCTTAAAGCATTGAAACATATTTGCTGTGCAAAACATGGTGGTAATTTAAAAAGCTACCATTCTTCTGCTATAATTAACTCCTGCAGCTCTGGAGGAATGGAACATGGGATTTCTTGGCTGCCTTGGAACAAAACCTGGAGTTTATTTATATTTAAATTGCCTGTAAACATGAGATTTAGATAAACTACCTGATGACTTTTCTAAACTGAAGTAACAGAAGCACGAGATGGTGAAATCACCTTTAGTCACTACATGTCACTGTCTGTCAATGCCTTAGATACCTAAGAAAAAGTCAGCTAAAAGCATGGGTTTGGCTAGGTTATGGACAATGAAAATAGCATTTTAACTCAAGAGAGGGGCCTATTTGCATATTGCCTGCAGCACCTAGAATCTCATCTTTCTAACCTAATGACATTAACCCTGCCAAGGTTGCGCTTAATTTTCTAACATTTACCTTTCTAACCATAGATGGAAACCTCCAATTTTTTTTCTCCTCATTCTGTCATGGGATTTAACATATTATAGAATTATTTCTACTCAGCAAATAAAATCTAAGTACGCGTCAAAGAAGCAATTTACAATGCTATGAAATGACATTAAAATGCCATAAAAGCATTTTGCTGCCTTGCAGCAGCATTACTTAAAAGAGATGTAGAGTCAGTACACAGAGTGGGGAAAAAACCACATTCCTGTCTGGAAATCAGGGGACATCTGGCAGCACTGCCCATCTGAGAGCCACCCGGCCCGGCTGAGGTGACCCAGGAGAGGCTGCAGGAAAGAGTGGAGGAGGCAGGGCTGGGCCGCCCCGGCCCCCTCTGGGGGACTACTGCCCTCGCAGCGGCCGCAGCCTTTCCACCTGGGCCTCCAGCCTCGCAAGCCCTCGCAGGGCGAGCCTCGGGCTTCATTTTGCCTGCAACCTTAAGGCTCCGGGCTGGAGGAGGCCTCCCCACTGGGCGGAAGGGACGCGCCCGCCGCGGCTCCCCACAGCCCTGGAACCGGCCTCGGGCAGCGAGTCCCCGCGAGGGGAAGCCGTCGCAAGGAGCGGGCCCGGCTCCTCCTGTCCCCTCCAAAGGGCTCTCCCGGCCCGGGGTGCGGGTCACCCACGTAGGCTCCGCGGGGCGGCTGCCGCCGGCCCGAGGGCGGAGGGCGGCGCTGGCGGCCACCGGGGCGGCTCCGGCGGAGGTGGCCGCTCCGGGGCGCCCGGCAACCCGCGGGGCGGCCCCATTTCCCCCTCAGGCGGAGGGCGGGCGAGTTCCCGCGGTGCAGAGGTGCCTGTAGAGCCGCTTCGCGCCTCTTGCTCGCAGCGCCTCCGGGAGCCGGCGGCCGTCGCCGCCCGCCCGCCAAGGTGAGCCGGGCAGGGAGGGGTGAGCCGGGCAGGGAGGGGTGAGCTGGACAGGGACAGATTAGCCGGTCCCGCAGAGGCTCTCAGCGCCATCCCGGGAACCCGACGGGGCGGTCGGGCGTGCGGCCGTCGCGGGGAAGCGTGAGGCGCTCAGCTGTGGCGGGACGAGGGGCGCGGGTTGTCCTACCCGCTGGGGTCAGAACTCATGCCTGGAAATACTGGTGCTCGGGCTGGGAAGTTGCGGCGAATCCTGCTCCGTGCACGGCTTGTAGTGCCCCTGGAGAGCGGCAGCCCGGGGTGGGCAGCGGCAGCGGCAGCAGAAGGGAGCCCGCTGGGTTCCGCCGCGCCTCCCGGGGAGCCCATAGCGAGAGCCACCCCTCGCACACAGCCCTGGCCCCGGGATCAGGGAGCCTTCCGACGTGGCCTCGGCAGGCTGAAACGCGATAATGGGATTTGGTGCTGAGGTGCTGGGTCCTGGTGTTGTTCTCTTCGGAAGGGTTGGAGTCAGACGTTCACTGGGGCCCAGGCGCTGAGGGGCGAGCAGGAGGTTGCTTGTTTGCAAGTCAGGGTTGCAGAATCTTCCCTGCAACCTCCCGAGACGGGAGGGATCCCGGGGGACGCACAGGGCCTTTTCTTAGGTGGCTGCGTTGGGAGAGCAAAGGCAGGTGGGAAAACCAAGTGGCCTGGCATGAGCAGGAAAAAAATTACACCATGTGAATGTGCTAATCTATCAGTCTTAAATTAAACACGTAAGAAGGTGGTGTGGTTATGGCAAAATAGCCAGTACAGGCTTCCAAGAAACACATTTTACACCTCTCTGCTGGTGATGTATTTGGCCACGTGGTTTAAGGAAGAAATGGACATGTCTCCTGATTTTGACAAGGCCCATCCTGTATGATGCCCTCTGCTGAATACCATGGAGAAGTAATATAAATACAGTCTCCACAAGCTTGAGGTTTTTTTCCTATCCCTTGTGCACCAAAAGAGAAGTTATGAAATCTATTCATTGTCACACTGGGAAGATGTATCCAGTGGGGTCTTTTAGGCAGCATATCTTTGCTGCCATTAAAAATTGGATGCAGGAATACAGCAAACATACAAACATGCAAAAAAAAAAAAAATGCAGGTGCCACCAAACTAGGACAGACAGCTTGACTTTTTGAGGTTACTTCCTGTGCCAGATTACTCTGATTCGGTGAGTAGCGTGGCTCCAGCTTGACTCTACCCCTCAAAACTTCTGTTTGCAGAATTTTGGCCGTTGTTTTCCTTCTTTGGTTCTTGTTCCTCTTTGTGAATTACATGACATGCGTGTTTTGTCTTCTGTTCCTGACTTGCTTCTAAAAAACACGCACTTCACATATGACTCTTAATCTCACTGTTTAGTGATTACCTTGCTACTGCACAACAGCGGTGTCAGTGTAGTGTTTCCAGGACTCGAGTTAGTAGATCTGTTTCATTAGAGACAAATAGGTAAGCCCCAGTGCTTCAGGGGGCTATACTAGATAACTTGTTCCACCAGCGTAGGGAAGGCTCATTTGTCCTCACTAACTTCACAAAGTTGTGAGTTTTTTGAACATTTGTAAAGAATGTGAATTTTGGTTAAAACTTTATGTTTAAAACAGAATGTTTAACTTTTTGCTGAACTTGTTCAGTTCCATTTTTCCCCGTGGGCTTTCTAAGGAGGCTTTTACATTTAATTGTACTTCATGCTTTGTGCAAGCATTGTTTGAAAATGGAGATAATTTGGTTTGAAATATGGATTACAAATGTCTTTGGGAGGTTTAATCATTGGAGCATTACAGATAGCTGAGTGATCCTTATTTTATATTCTCAGAGAATTCTGATCCATCTGGGAGCACACATAACTGGAAAAATGTATTCTCTGTACTTTTAATCATTCCCTGTGTCTTCTCTTTCTTCTTCAAATACCTCCTGTGGGTCCTACAGACTCTTCTGGTGTTTGGAGGCAAATAGGACTTAAAAGTAATTATTGAGTAAATTGTGTTTTAATTGTTCATGCTGGAATTTGTGATTATTTGATGTGCAGTATCTTTAAGCAGGGTAAGATGCTTTTGAAGTGCTTGTTTATTTTGTTATCAAATGTATTTATTTCAGCTAAGTTTGATTTTTATAGATGAGAAGTCTGATTCTCACTATGCTTGAGCAGTGTCTACTAGATCACACACAATAACTCATGTACCTGTGAGTCAGGCTGTAAACTTAAATTTTTTTTTTTTTTTTTTTTTTAATTTATAAGGCTTTAGAGACTAGAATATGTGAGATGGTAACAGTTTGCACAAAGGGGCAATAGTAGGAACAGAGAACCTGTTGGATATTGTAACAGCTTAACTGTACTGCAGCTCAAGATTTCATAGGTGGTAAAGAATTTACCCAAAAGCATTAAGATTTTGCTTTTGCTGTTTCATCTTTCTTCCTCTTAGAATAAATGTCTTACAGAAGGAGAGGAACAAGAGGCAGAAATCTTTCCTCTCTTGTTCTGTACTGTGTGGTGAAGGGAGAGGTATAACTTGGGTAACCTGTGGATGAAGGGATCAGCTGTTGTATCTCTTTGGCCCTGCAAGATGTCTGAGAAAACTACCAGTCTGCAGTAGTGCTGGAGCTGAGAGCAGGGGTTGCCTAGTAAAGAGAGGACCTGTATTGTTTGCAGATTCATGAACATCTGTCCTTTAATAAGATCTGGGAATGTGGATTTTCTGTTTCAAAGGTGGCGTTACAGGAATGTAGCTGAGTTTGCTTTACCTGAATATCATTCAGATATCAAAGCCCATCTTTTCCTGCTCTTTCTGCAAACTACATGTGTTTTTCTTTCCCACAGACCTTTTTTTCATCTTCCTTATCAGTATGTCTTGAGCTGTTTTGTTGTAGGCCCATCTGACCTGTTGTGATGATGACTTCATCTGATCAGGTGCTGATGTGGGGTGAAAGTGAAAATAAGATCTTTTATTTGCATGAAGTGATACAGAAGGTTCATCTTGTTTCTTTTGGAAGGCCTCTAGTGATGATGGTAAATTACATCCATGCAGACCTTCCAAAGCATTTCTTAGACTTTATAGGCAAGATCCTCCTCACCCAACTTTAGCATTTTAGTTAGTCACCTGAGATTCTGAGTCACCTTTACAGTCAACAGAGAGAAACAGATACTGCTAAAATGTGGTTCAGCTGCCCAGTTTTAGATAGCCACCATGAATCATTCTCTGTAAAATTACTTTTCTTTCCCTTCATTGATTAAAAATAGCCTGGAATGACCAGGTCAGGTGCAGATGTTGTAGAAACTCCACTAGGAGTGATCCATGATACAACAAAATTGCTCTTAGAAAAGCAGGTTTTTTAGGTAGCTTTTCTTACCATCCAGCTTGTGCATTTGTGGCTACCCCAGATATTAATAATAGAGCTGCCAGTGCAGAAGATAGCATGTTGCACTGTGAAAGAAAGAAACTTGAGTGCCATGTTCTTCTTAAGTTTCTGTGGGATACTTTTGAGCATCTACATGGGTATACTTGAACATGTGTTCCTCACCACCCCTCAATATTAATTTATAGAATTTGTCCTGGGCCTTGAATGAAAAGGAAGCACAAATTACTTCGATCTCATAACTTTTAATGTGGCAATTCACAAACTGGTTTGATAATGACTGTTTAAAAAGTTTGTCTGTTATTAATTTCAAAGCCTTTCTTCCATAAAAAGCCTGGAGAGGGCCTGTTTACAAAGGCCTGGAGTGAAAGGACGAGGGGCAATGGTTTTAAATCAGAAAGGAGTGGATTTAGATTAGAAATAAGGAGGAAGTTCTTTACCATGAGAGTGGTAGAGCACTGGAAGAGTGGTTGAGGCCCCATCCCTGGAGACATTCAAGGTGGGGCTTGACAGAGCTCTGAGCAACCTGCTCTAGTTGAGGATGTCCCTGCTCTCAGCAGGGGGGTTGCACTAGATGACCTCTAGAGCTGCCTTCCAACCCAGACATTTCTATGTTTCTGCGTGCGTTTCCAATAAAGTGGCCTTTTAGATCTGTGGCTAGCTAATTGCTCTCTTAATTTTTCCTATGAGAAGCTACATCAGGCTGCTGCTGCTGTTTCTTCTTGTTGAGCATTGATCCACCATGTCATGAGTTTAGGCTCAAATAAATTAGGTTTGCATTTATTAGGAGTATTTAGGGGAGTAGGTGCATTATGAATCCTAGAAGAAAAAGAAGGTTCAGTGTATATTAACCAAATTTTTCTATGACACCCTGTTTAGAAATGTATACAGAGACAGTTCTGATAGAAGTTTTGCACTGGATGCATCTCCTTGGTCTGTTTCCATTGTTACTTTCACTCTGCTTGTAATCTAAACCAGCGGGTGGAAAAATGTGACATGTAACACTAATATTAAATGATGGAACTCCCTGTATAGCTGCTGTCAGTGATGGGCAGAGCCAGCATGGCCAGTATCACTAACAGTGGAAAGTCCTCAGTTGTCTGCAGACAATCCAACTGATAGAATAAAAATTTTGGTGAAAATCTTGCCATTGTACTTACACCTATCAGGGAGAGTGGAATCTATGGGGAGCAAATCTGCTTCTAGCATCATTACCAGCCCATCAAGCATAGAGAGAACAGCTAGGAACAAAAAATCAGAGTCACTCATGGGATGCTTTTGCTGATAAAAATTGCGAATGACCTTGTGAGTCCCTGGTTTTAGGCAAAATACTGTATCTGCCTAGAAGACACCTCATCAAGAGAATGGGCAAGTTCTACAGAATTGTCATGGCATTTGCTGCCATTGAGTCCCTACATGCAGCAAATGAAAACTTGCTCCTCAGCCAAAAACTTGATCCACTTGCCTTAGTGGATCTATTTTGGTACTTTTTCACTTCATCTTCAGGTAGCTCAGACTGCAGACACATGGTTACTTTTCTTCTGCTTCAGAACAAGATTCTGGTGTACTTTGGAAGATTTTCTAGTACTTTCTAACAGCACAAGAAGCCACCATTTTCTCATTTGCTATGGGAATTTTATTCAAGCAGAGAAGTAAGAAAGATGCATCAATCCAAAAAGTGTTTTTGAAAGTTGATGCATTTCTTGTCTCTTGATTGTAAATTTTAAAAAATAATAATTTCAATAACAGTCAAATCTACGTTACTCTTCTCTGTTCTTTTGGATGAAATCTTACATTTGGAAGATCTGCTGTATGTGTGGCTTGGAGGGCCTAAGCTGCTGAGAAGACCCTGAGCAAGTGAGAATACATGCTAAGAGCATGAACACAGATAACTTGCCCAAATACTTGCTGTAGTTACAGGTTAGTTTTTTACTTTGGTGACCATATCTTCCTGGCCGAGGGGAAGTCACCAGACCCAGTGTTTGAGAGAGCAAATACAAACGAGCCAGTGGTTTTTCATGCCAGTCCTAGGAAGGGATTCAGTATAAACTTAGCTATAGTTTTGTCCCGTGGGTGACGTGTTCTGGGAGATTCAGCAAAGCCTTTTGTATCTGTCACTAGATGGACCTCTTTTGTCTCCCGTGTGTCGTGATGAACCTGCTATCTCTGACCAGTTGACAACTGACGCTGACAGCTGACTGATCAATTCCATCCCTCCTCCGCTTGATAAGGAAAAATGAGAGGGAGGCAGTGGTATTTCCTTCTCATGGAAAACCTGACAGAAATGGAAGAATTACACTAGAAATGTCACAAGGTTCTTCTCACTGCATTTTCTTCCCATAACTGTTTCTTTTGTACAATTTGGGGCTTCCTGGGCAGTGACAAAGCAGCCACAACCATACCAATATGAAATCCCATCTGTGGTGACTCCAGGTTTCCACTTTCCTTACAGATCTTCATCTGAAACTCACTGCTTATATCTGTGATCACTCTGTGTTATATAGACTGAAAGAAAGAGCTTTTCTACATGGAAAGTTAATAACAGGCCTTGAAATTGTACGTGAGTCTTCAGTCAGTAACAAAGGTGAGAAAAATAATTAAAAAAAAAAGTAATTTATTTTTTCTGCTGCTCACTATGGTACTGGGCACTGTACTTTGGTGAAATACCTAAACATTCACATTTAAGTATTAATGCTTTATTTGATTTGAATACACAAGCTCTGTATCAAACAAACACACAGGTTTAGGATTTTTTTTACAGATTTGTTTTCCCCCTTTTGCTTCACTGTTAGAGTATTTAATGCTGGTGTCTTCTCTTTCAGTCTTCCTTTCCCATACCATGTCTGCCCTCCCTTAAACATTCCTGGCATTGATAAGAACACGTGATTATAGGGTGGTGACTTAGAGCTTTCACTAATGTCTAGGGCCAAGAATATTTTTGGACCATTATAGTATATCTTGCACTTAACTCTAATGTGGAAGGCAGTGGATGCTGGAAAAGATGAGCTATTGATTATTCAATGTAGCAGCTCCTGCCCTTGGATTTTGTATTGTAACTTTTCATTCCTGTTTTTCCTCCTTGTAACTTTCTGCTGTTACTTTCATTATTCCACACTTAACATGTCTGGATTCTACAGGGAATTGGGGAGGGGAAGGATTTTCCCCCATTGTGGATCCCTGTATGCCTTCCTCTCATCTGTGGGCTTCCTTGTCTACCATTTTCTGCTTGTTAGACAATATCTTTGTGTGGGATCAGCCTACCTCATAGATTGTGAAGCTAAATATCAAAATCCTCATTTAGTTGAGAGCCACAAGACCCAATTCCTACAGGTCAGTGACCAGAGGATATAAGAATTCTGGGAGTAGTTCACAAGTAGCAAATGGGAATGAAATGTTAATAGCCTGTCTGCTCCATCACAGGGTAAAGTTAGGGTGGATCCAAAAATTGTTAATATTTGCAGTGTTCTCATTTGCTGGCAGTTCTTTTTGAGAACAAGGCAGTCTCTTGTTACCATGTAAGTTCCGTACAGCAATGTTGGGTAACTGGAAAAAAACAGGAAGGAAAACATTACACCAACATCAGCAAACTACAGATTATGGGAAGGAGTGTGGAAACAACCAATTTGTGTTGCTCAGACCTGGATTACTCTTTCACTATTCTGCTCTTCCTTCAAGGCATGGAATAGGAGGAACTTAGAATTGACATTCGTGTTTTCTGGTAACTTGCATGTTGCAGTTGTTTATAGAATCATAGAATCATTAGGGTTGGAAAGGACCTCTGGGATCATCGAGTCCAACCTTCATCCTAACATATCTCTATCCACTAGACCATAGCCTCAAGTTCTACGTCCACTCATTTTTCAAATGAGTGACTCCACCACCTCCCTGGGCAGCCTGTTCCACTGCCTAACCACTCTCTCAGTAAAGAATTTCTTCCTAGTATCTAATCTAAACCTCCTAAAGAGATTGTAGCAAGGTGGGGGTTGGCCTCTTCTCTTAAGCAATAAGCAATGGGACAAGAGGAAACAGACTCAAGTTGCACCAGGGGAGGTTTAGGTTGGATATTAGGAAAAATTTCTTCACTGAAAGGGCAGTCAAGCTCTGGAACAGGCTGCCCAGGGAAGCAGTTGAGTCACCACCCCTGGAGATATTTAAAAGATGTGTAGACATGGTGCTTAGGAACATGTTTTAATGGTGGATTTGGCAGTGGTGGGTTAATGGTTGGATTCAGTGATCTTAAAGGTCTTTTCCAACCTAAACAATTCTATGTTTCTATCATTCTACCAGTCTGTGTGGAGATGTAGGACTGTAAAGAAATCTTCTCCTACCATTTCAAGAGTGAAGTTCTGGTATGTAGAAATTGCTTCCCAGCTTCCTCCTCCCTGAGTTTGTGCTTTACACTGGGGTTTCTTTTTCCCCTTGCATAAGGTGGGTTTTTTTAGCAGACAGTCCCCAGGTGCTCAAGTACATTTGGGATATATTTTCTGGAGCCAGGATCCAGAATCCATGTCTGTGCCTGAGAGTGATTCTGAAGAGGACCTTGGTGAATGAGCTGTCTTGCACCCAGCCTGCATGCCATATCCCTCTGTACTCCTTTTCTGTAGCCATAGCATATGCTGCCTCCGACTGGTTACATGTTCTTCCTGTCCTCTCACATTTTAGTACAAAAGCCTTTTGCTAACTCCCTCCTCTGACCTTGAGTAACTTCCTCCTGACATACTGTGGATAAGCTTTTAGGTAGACCCTTGTTCCTCTCAGTGTCTCTTAAATGAGCCTCTGGGCCCATTTGGTAATCATGCCATCCTGCCTCACCCTAAGAACAGGACCCATAGCTGCTTCTCCCAAATACCATTCTCAGCGAGTGGGATAAAGAAGAGAGTATGTGTTTGGGGCAGTGCATAGGGGAGAGGGGAAGGCTGGGGAGCACAGAAGTGATGGAGCGTCATCTGAAGGGCAGCCTCAGACTCAGTGTCCTGTGGTGCTTTACAAACAGACTGAAACTTTCTTTCTCTCCAATGGAAAATTAAGTATTCAAATATATATCTCTGAAAAAGATGGTGGTGTACTTGGGCTCGGTTGGAGTACTCACACAAAGGAGTTCCTTGGCACAACAAGGGTAGAATACAACTGCTGTCATCATTAAAGTGCAGCAGTGTAGCCTTCAGGTCCGTGAAATCTGTGTCTTTTGGACCAGTAAAGACTTCTTTCGAATTCAGTCCGAATGTCAGGCGTGTTCCTGCTATACAAGCGAGTTAGCTGTGAATTTCCAAAAAGGCAAAAAAGGGAAGAAGCTTTTAAGGGGTTTAATTGTATAAATGGCGTAGTTACAAGTTGTGTGAAACAGAAATAGGATCTGTGAGTTTGGGGCGCTCTTACCTAAAAATGTTTGTACTTACGTCCAGATGGATGATTCTGGAGTTAGTAGAGTAGGAGTTACAAGCTTAATTATCAAGTGTGTCTGTAGTCTTGCTAGGGTCAGCTTGAGCAATGTGATACAAAATAACAAGGCTACTGAAGTCAAAATCGGTGTGTGTAAAAAAGTGTCTGGAGCAATCAACAGAAAATGCTAGAAGTGTTTTTCATGGCTTGGTTACCTAAAAATGCTGTGATGCTCCAGGTTAACATCAGAAAACAGGTCTCTCGCATGACTGTAATTTTCTGCTGGTTTTATTTTAATCCAAAGCCAAACGTGACTTTCTTTTAAACCAGGGAGGATACTTTGTAGTTGTATCAGTCTTTCTGCAGCTCTGAGTGTTCAAGTGTATTGCTTTTATTCCATCATGAGCAGAGTTATGACATGTCACACCCATCCCTGAGATAAATAGGCAATGTAATTTCAGCTGCAGATAAACCTACAGTCATTGGCACACCAGATTTCCCAGAAGAATAGGTGACATGAGTAAGAAACTGCTTTCACAGTTATCTGTGTGTGCAAGCGTTTTCTTGGAGAATGCTACACTTACCAATGTTTGATAAGTGCAGTGCTGGAAACCGCATCAAAATTACTTTTGATCCATCCTTTTCAAAATATGAGTTAGTATTAAAGCAGAGGAGAGTTACAGGGTGGTGTTACGTAGGTAAGAAAGAGAAAAGTCAACATACTAATTGCCAAATCTGATTGTGATTTTGAAAGCTTGGGAGCAGCTGCCAGTTTTACTTTACCACTCCAAAATGGCAGTTTCTTTTCTTAATATCTACTTGAATTAGTAACTAATTGGTTTATTTTTGTAGGCTGAATTCTGCAGCAATAGATGCTCTCTTGTATACAAATTGACCTAAATGTCTGTTAGGGACTTTTTACTAGACATGATGCAATAGCTGGTTAAGGAACTTCCATCCTGCCTCACTTAAGTATATAAGGGACACTTGAGTAGTTGTTTTTCTTGATATGTAACTGTAAAATCATTGTAAGAAAGCCAGTTAGATCTATTTCAGACCTGCAGTCAGTTTGGCCAACGAGTTGTGTCCAACACTGGCTAGTGTCACTGGAGGGTGTGGTGTACCCTTTCTATCATGACAGCTTTTCTCTGGTTCCAAATTGGTGGAGCCTTTGTTTTAGGTCTTGAAACATAAGGTTGATCATCCTTGCCTGGAACTCTCTGAAATACTAATACTTCTAGCTACAACTGCTTGTGGAGAAACCAACTTCTTAGCTTACTAACTTCACAATTTTAATGATGGGTTTCAGAATTACAGATTGCATATATCCTTGGAACAGTTGTTCAGACTTTCAGTTCTATTTACTATCCTATTGATTTTGTGTTATCAGCCAGGGCAAAATGATGGCTCAGTAACTTTCCTCTAGGTTTTGATGCATTTTTTTTATCACACTACTTTCCCATCTGTTTCTTGTGACAATCAGTTACCCTCTTTGCAGCTTTGTTCTTTATGGTGGGGCTTCTGTCATTTTCATCTCTCTTCCCTAATGCTGTTCTTTTTTTCTGTATCTGATATGGGATATTCTACTTTGCATAGTCTGCTATAGCTAAGGGTGGCTCTCTGATTTGAGTGATCTAATCATTGGGCTACTAGTCGCTCTCTCTAAAACATTCAATATTTCTTCATTCCACTGCAGAAAGCATTTAAGAATTAAGTGTCAGCAGGGAGTTACAGTACTGGCTGTGGTCATCTGGATAGTCAGATAGTGTTCATTTTAGTGGACCCGGTACTTTGTACTACACCTTACACACTGTAGTGAAGGGACTAGGAGGTGAAGGTATGCTCTTGACCTTTCTGTGTGACTTGTAAAAATATACATAATGTATTTTTATCTTTGATATTTGCATATGTGACAGATTAAGAAGAATAGCAGGGCTATTAATTTAATGAATGTGTCCGTAACTGTTCACCAGATCACTCATAATATTGTTCATAATATTGTTCGTGGCATGAATCTGCTGTGTGTCTGTTCTACTGATACTGATGCCGTGTAGCCCCTAGGTTGATTAAACTGAATCGACTCAACTGAGGCTGCATTGCAGAGATGTTAATCTCATGTGTGATACTGTTGGTGTTTCCTGTTCAGTATTGCACAAGGGCTTTGAGTTTCATTTTAGACTGCAAGTGCAGAAGCCTTGTTACCATCTGACTTAGACCACTCTTCCTGTTGAAAGGGACAGGCTTTCAGCAATTTGCAGTTATCAGATACTAACAGTTCAAACTCTTCTTGTCATGCCTGCGTTTTTTGAGCTAAAACCATATGATCACCCTATCAGATCTTATGATATTTTTTAATAGTTTCTTTTTTAAGCAGAGTGAATTTTATGCTATTGTTTTCCTACTTGTTCTTTTAGCTTCCTGCCAAGTGATAATTATTCTAACAATTCAATTTCTTAGGTATTATTCATAGACTTAGTGCTGTTGTCTTAAAAAAATAAAGTTGTTTTACTATTCTCTCTAGTTTCTTAACAAATCAAAATGTATTCAATCATGCAGAAATCATATCCTGATTTTAATTACAGAATTCATATTATAGACTAGGAAAGGCAGTTCCTGCTGCAATGTCAGTGCATAACACTAAATAACATAGGTGAGGTTCTACTTAACCCAGGTAAGATGCATCTTGAGACCGAGTGCAAGGACTGCTTCTCCATTCTTGCATCTGAGCAGAAAATCTCTCAGTCATTGTTTTTCAGTGTACTGATTACTGGACCATCCCCATGGGAAAACAGTGTTGTTCACTGTCAGCAAAGTGCATTGCTTGTGCAAGAAGCGTTTCTTGATGAGGGGCTGTTTCTTGTCCACATCTGTCCTCCTGTGCATCTGCCAGGCTTCTCTCATGTTACGTGAGAAAACTTAATTTCAACTTCCTAGTCCATAGTTCAAAAAATGTAGACATTTACATCTCAATTTCAAAATAAGGGTATATGTGGAGTAGATATTTAGGTGAGGGAATATGGTTTGTGTGGGTCTGTTGCCAAGTTTAGAAATATAGTGCACAGGAGTTTTGTGTTGTCATCCAGGGCAACAGGGCTGGTTCTTGTGAAAAGGAAATGGTTGAAGGCTCCCTTACAGGGGCACCTGAGTGGATGCAAGTAGGTCTTTGGAAACAGCAACAAAGCATGTGACAGAGGAAAGACAGACAACTACAAAAGGCAGACACTAACATACAAGGAGAAGTAGGAACAAATACACAGAAACCTTATTTTTTCTTTGAGTGTGCTTAAATACAAAGATGTCAGAAGTACAACAAGTACAATAAAATACAAGAGTTTTGTTATTCATCTCTCTTCATTTAAATTATTTTTATCAGCAAAGAGGCTGCTAAATCTGAAGTTGGCTTCTGGTAAATGGTGACATGAATAAATGTACTGATGAGTCAAAATACAATGAATTGATATTTATGTATTGTATAAACCCATGGAAGTTTAATATGCATAAACTAAATAGTGAGGCTTGGTGGTTGGAATAGCAAACTGAAGAGAAAATGCCCTAACACCTCTGTTATACAGTATGAGAAATGTGGGAGTATTAAAAAAAGAAAAAGAAAGGTTTTCATGATAGCTCAGTGAAGATTTGAGAATTGTGAAATTTTGGGGAAATAAAAGACAAAGAATACCTTTGCCTGTATGCTTGGTGTTACTTCAAAAAATGGTCTAGAAAACATCAGTTTGAAAGTCAATCATTTTAAAAATAGGTGAGGTTTCACATGTATGCCTTCCTTAGCATATTTATTCTTGACAACCACCATTTCCTCTTTTCATTTTAATTCTGATTTTTTTTCTCTGCTTAACATCTTATGATTAACATGCCAAATTTATTGTAGAAGTACTATCCTTTTTTTTTTTCTCTTGAGTTTGTTGTAGTTGACAGTCATTTTAAGAATTACTAGTATTGGTATTATATACAGAAAAACCTAACAGAAAAGTTACTGTTTAGTGGCCATAGAGGAGGACTGAGTATGAAACCCAGTATTCTTCTGGGGACTTCAGTAAATCTTTTCCTCTTTTTGTTAAGAATAGCTCATACACCTGTAGGTTTCACTTTGAGTTTGTGGTTTGAATAAGTTCAAGGCTGTTTATAAAAGTCCAAAAAGAATTTGCTGGTCTGAAATGCAGCAACATCTTCCTTGAATGGGATAGTTCCCAAATATGCATGTTGTTTTGTCTGTTCCTACTGTGGCAATCAAATAAAAGAAATGGAGGTGACTGGGGAATTAAAAAGAAGGAGAGTAGATGGACACTATTCTGCAGTTTCATGTTTTGGGGACTCATTTTCCCATCATATGCTTATCTAGCTCTTGACAAAACCCATGATGAATTTAGAGATTTCTCATTCATACAAGTTTAAGAGATCATTCAGTGTGTTTTAACATAAAAATGTTTTAAGGGTATTTGGTGATAGTGATGTTAATTTTGTATTCCCAAACCAAATCAATAATTCAAGAGGAAAAGAAAAAATACCAGTAGGGGCAATGGCTAGTGAAAACGTTGCTTTATCAGTCTGGTGATGATGATGGATGTCTGTTCATTGAAAGTGACACCTAAAAGGGACACTGATGTATTTCCTTCTCAAAGTGTATTTTCAAGCTTCTCCCTCCCTCCATGTGCTTATGGTAAAAAAAAAAAAAACAAAAAAACAAACCAACCCAAACCCTAGTATGAAATCTCATTTATTTGAATTGATAAGGAAAAGTCATCAGTGGCTAACTCAGCTCCAATTTACAGTGGAAATTCTTACACAATTCTTTGCACATTGCTTTTTCATAGAATCAAATGTTTCTGAAGATTCAGAAAATTATATCATTGCAAAGAAAGAAGCTTTGAATTTATCAGAACCTGCACAAATCCTGTGATTTGGTGAAAGGTTTATATAGTCCGATATTCAGTTCTCTTGCCTTTTTTGGGGGGTTTTGTTAACTACAGAAGAGGTTTCTTAAGTGTTTTTGTTTTGTTTTTTCCCTTTTTAGACAGTTCTTACTCTTCATCTTGATAAAGTCTCCTGGTTGTGACTGAAGAGTATTTTGGGGTTTTTTACTTCTATTGTTCTATTCTGGAAAAATGCAGCAAAGCAAAATTTAATTTTGTCAAAGGAACCAGTATGAAGACTTTCCTGAAAGCAGATCTAGCCAGTGCTTAAAAACCTGCAAAAACCCACAAATAGCTAGAGCTTATAATAGTCCCCCAGCAGATATTTTGTTCTCCTAAAACAGAAAACAAGAAAACATACAATTATTCAATATTATTTAAGCACCAATGAGATAGTTGTTAGTAAGAACTGCAGCTCCATTTGTCACATAACAAATCTGACTTCTCTCTGCCTGACCAAATAAGTGCCTTTTTATCTATCCTTTTTATGAAAATTGATTCTCCAAGTGCCAGGTATGTGGGAAGCTACATAGCTCTTGATTCTAATAAATGAATTAAGATTCAGTAATCATTTACCCAACCAGTATAGTGCTGAATCTACAGAAATGGAATGTTAATCTCTGTATAACGGTGATACATACAGAGAGAGTGAGCCATCCAGTGGGGTTTGTCAGCTGGAAGTGAAGCAGATGAGATGACTTTAGCTCTCCATTCCCTCAGTCACGTGTGACACGTGTTCCCTGTTACACAGGCATAGCTGTGCCATCACCACCACTGGGCTAGGGTTGCCCTCAACCTTGCCAACCAAATCTTATTAAAATATTTTTAACAGCATCCAGTTCCCAGATCTTTAAGTCTGTGATTTCCAAGATCTAAGAGAACTGTGAAAGTTCAAAATCGAGTTCCTGGTTGCCTGTGCCTTGTTTGGTTACACCAGATAAAAAAAAAAAAAAAAGTCTAAAGCAGGCACAATATGCACTGAGCCTGACTGTAGATGCCTACTCCTAATGAATTCTGGTGTCAGAGATAACATGAGTGGTAAGAGGACAAGTGGAAACTAGGCTGGTCTTGCTTATGTAGATGCCAGAAAGACCAAGTCCAGAGGAGCCAAAGTAGCTCATATTGCTTCATTATTAACTATGATATTTAAGACACGCTACGAAATAATTCTCAAACAACAGATGCTGACTTTAGTGGTTCAATGGCCTTCAACAATGAAATAGTTACATGACTCAAGATGCTCTATTAAAGGACAAATATTAAGATTGAAGAACAGGATACTTGCTGGTCATCTTTTCTTGCCAGTCTCTATAGTCATTAGAGTTCTTCCTGTCCTGAGTTTATTGCTTTCATGCATCAGGTTGGTTCCTCATCCTGTAAGGTGCTCTAGTGAGTTGATCTTGGCTGACCATCAGGTGACTCCCAAGCTGCTCTATCATTCCCCCTCCTCAGCAAAACAGAGGGAGAAAATACAATGGAAAAGCTCATGGATTGAAGAAAGGACAGGGAGATCACTTAGCAATTACAGTTGAGCAGAACGGGCTCAATGCAGGGAAATTAATTTATGGCCAGTTAATAAGACAGTAATGAGAAAAAAGAACAAAACTATAAACATCTTCACCCCACCCTTCGATTCTTCCCAAGCTCAGCTTCACTCCCAACTCTTCTACCTCTTCCCCCTCAATTGGCACACGCCTCCTACCCCTCAGTGCTGTAGGGGGACCAGGAATGGTGATTGTGGTCAGTTTGTAATACTTTGTCTCTGCCACTTCTTCCTCATCATGCTGTTTTCCTGCTCTGGCATAGGGGCCCTCCCATGAGAGACAGTCCAACCTGGGACCTTCTCACAGACCGCAGTTCTTCAAGAACTGCTCCTCCATGGGTTCTTTCCACAAGGTACAGTCCTTCAGGAACAGACTGCTCCAGTGTGGATAACCCATGGGATCACAGGTCCTCCCAGAAAACATGCTCTCTGTGGCCTCCTCTCCACAGGCTGGAGCTCCTACGGGAGGTCTGCTCCAGCATGGGCACACCACAGCCTGCAACTTTCTTAAGGGCACATCCACCTGCACTGGCATGGCGATTTCCACAGACTGCAGTGTGAATATCTGCTTCAGTGTGGTCCTCTGTGGGCTACAGGGGAACAACCTGCTTCACCATGAGCTGCTGGGGAATCTCTGCTCCTTCCCCTTTTTCATTGACCTCGGTGTCTTCAGGGCTATTTGTCTCACATTTTCTCACTCCTCTCTTTACAGCTGCTGTGTGGATTTTTTACCCTTTCCTAAATGTATTGTTGCAGAGGTGTCACCAGCATCACTGATGGACTCAGCTTTGGCTAGCACCAAGTCCATCTTGGAGCCAGCTGGAACTGTCTCTCCCTGACATAGGGGCAGCTTCTGGTGTCTTCTCACAGAAGCCACCACTGGAGCTCCCCCTTCTCCTGCCACAAAAACCTCGCCACATAAACCCAATACAGGTGCACACAAACCTAGTGAACCAATAGGACTTACATGTTTCAAGTTTGACCCTAACGTGAACCTTAGTTTTATGCAATTAGTGCCAGAGTTCTCAATCCCCTTGCAGGCTTGAACCTCTTAAGAAAATTATGTTTGGACTCTGACAGTGTTCTGTGTTCCCTTTTATGCTACTTCTCTCCCTGCAAAGAAACAAACTTACATTGAAGAGGAAGAGGATTATTACAGAACCTTTGCCTTCTCAGTATGTCAGCAGCACCAGTGTGTGGTGCTGTCTTCTCAAGCCCCTCTTGCAAGAAGAGACACCATTTACTATCATGCAGCACGTACCCATTTTCCTTGTCTCAGTGCTCTCCCTCAGATGTCCTGGGGTTCAGTAAGACTGGAGTTCTCTTGGTGCACTGAGAAAATTTTCTTTTTGAAAGAAAATACGGAGAAATATTGAGACAAAAGGTTGGTCATTTGCCTAAGCATAACCAGCTCCTGCACTAGGTAATGCCTAATGAACTCTTGTTGTATTAGTCATCTAAACTAAAGAGAGCAAGCTTTCAAGATAAAGCATTCAGGAATTTCTCAACCTTAAGCTTTCTTTCCCTCTCCATGTCACTAGTTACATTTCTTCAGTATTTAAGATACAACTATGGCTTATTAGCTAGTGAACTTCTAATGAGCATAGTGCCCAAGTGTGTGTTTAGGCATATACAGGATTGAGATTCTGATCTGTTAGTAGTTATTTCTACCCTGTGGATGGAGGTCAGGTCATGAACAGTTGCTTTAAAGTTAATTGGGAGCGCTGTATAAAAGAACATTATATATTCTGTGGTTTTTGACCGTTGCTGGCTTTGAAATGAGCTTGTGATGATTCCTTGGCTGTGGATTTTTTTTTCTTTCAGATGGAGCAAACATGTGATGATATAGATGAAATGTTCAGCAATTTACTTGGGGAGATGGACATGCTGACTCAGGTAAATAGTTTTTTTTTTTCCCATCAAGATTAGAAAAATCGCTATGATCTGTTAGAGAAAAGCAGACATTTTTCACATACCTCCATTCTGAATAAATACAGACCCTTTATGGTGAAAAACCTTCAACTAAATTTCCTTGCTTGACATTTAAAACAAGCAGCCTGAAGAATAAGGTAATACCAGTGCAGTCTGGGTTGTTAAAGAGACCTAACTGCTTATGAAAGATGCTTTCTCCAAAAAAAAAAACCCAAATAAACAATTTTAATTCCTCTGGACTCTTTCCCAAGGAATTGAAAGATTCTGTCCAAACAGGAAGAGTTTGAGTCAGACTTTTCAGGTATGAATGCTTTGCATACATGGGTAAATGGGATGTAGCCTGAGTGTCAAATGTAAACTTTGGAAATGACAGCAACATTTTGAATGTATGCGTAAGAGTAATCTTTAGATATGGCAAAATAAGAAGTGGAATTCAGTAATTTATAGAGACATTATTGCCACTGCAGAATGCACTCTTAAGACTATAAACCAGCACAAACCTATTTCTAAGCATACAGTCATGGAATACATTCTGCAAAAGATGATGAAAGAAGTTTTATTTCTATCAAAACCCCACAAAAATCAATACATTTGTTGTATTTTAATTAAATGTATGTTTGAAAACACTTAAGCTGTCATCTTGGATTCTGTATGAGTTTACTCGTGTGGCTGCAAGCAGCTTTGTTTTGAGGGGGCTTTCTTCTTGGTAAATGACAGTGCTTGTCAAATTACCAATAATTCTGAGCCACAAAATAGGAACTGTGCTTAAACTTGTGTGAAAGCCAAGATTTCACATGACATTCTTAGCCGTCAATCACAATATTTTGCCCCTTGGTAACCTCTTTGCTTTTGAAGGGCTTCTTATAACCATGAATATTTATTTTATATATGTATGCATATAAAGAGGGAGAGGTTTAGGGTAATTTAATTTCATTATTATGCCTTAAATAATAACAAAAGACTGTGTGTGATAAACTTTACCTTCTCAGATTGGATGCAGCACTGTTATGAGTGCAGGTGATGGGAAGAGAGTGAGAGAAAGTCTCTTCTCTCTCCACTCACTGATAGTTGGGATGGGATGTTTTCTTAAGATGGAGACTGATGACTCCTCTCTAAAGTGCTGCCATCACCTCTTACCTCAGCCTCGTATGGGAGAAGGAGACAGGCATGTCTGAAAGCTTGAAGACTTGAAGTTAACAGACTTGCATCTATTAATTCCTTTAGACATTTCCAAATGAGATTGTAGATATTCACCCTTTTTCACCAATCTTTCTGTTCATAAAGTGAGTGTAAATGATAGAATCACACAGAGATGCCTTCATGTTGCATAGCAAGGCTGAAAAAGAAATGCAAATTCAGAATTAGGCTTTTTTGCTATTTCTGTGTAGTTCATTTGAAACTTTTTTTTTAGCATTTTGATTGCTTCTTCTTTTATTTTCCTTTGCATGTACTTTTTTTTTTTTTTTTCCCTGCACTTTTATGGCCATTATGACACATTACGACTTTTTGTTAGATTAGTAATGAAAATATTTCCTTTATGCTCCCTTTAGAGGGGGGAGGTTCTCCTCCCCATCTGCTCTTCACTAGTGAGACATCTGGAGTATTGTATTCAGTTCTGGTCTCCCCAGTTCAAGAGAGACAGTGAAATACTAGATGGAGTCCGGTGGAGGGCTATGAAGATGATGAAGGGACTGGAGCATCTCTCTTATGAGGAAAGGCTGAGAGCCCTGGGGCTGTTTAGCCTGGAAAAGAGAAGCCTGAGAGGGGATCTTATCAATGTTTACA
>JANIJG010016101.1:0-37490 GCA_024611175.1 Megaceryle torquata
GGGTGTTTGGTTTTTTTGTTTTTTGTGTTGTGTGTTTTTTTTTTGGGGGGGGTGGTGGTGGTTTTTTTTTTCCTGTAGTTCTATTACTTTGTCTATGCATCACAAATTTCAGGGAGGATTGTTTTATGGTGGCTTCTGGTACAAAAATTGTTCAATTGTTCTTTTTTTTTTTTTTTTTTTTAAATTAGGAGATGCTGAAGTGCAGCAAGAATTCAGAGGGTACTGCTGAACTGGAAGAAGCCCTGGCCACAGTGCTTGACATCATCAAAGCAGTAAATGACTCCATGCACCAGATAGCAATCACAGGATATGAGGTATTATTTCCTGTTGCTCTTACTCTGGTCTCATCCCATCCAATGTTCCTCTCATCATTGAGTGTGGTGTGCCTGTGGCTCATACACTTTGCAGATGGCTGTGCTACTTTTCAAGGTGACACTTCAACATATCTGTCATGTGGAGATGGGGTTGCGCTGGTGGGGAGGAAGTGGGACAAATGCTGACCTTCTGAGTAATCACACACAAACCCTATTTGTAGGTGAGAGGTAGCAAGTGTGACAGACATAACTTAAAAATTTTGCTGAAACTTTGTGACTACTATGCAGTTGAAGTGTTTCCAAATCTTTTGTACTTAGGGAAGAAAATCTGGCTTCCATTTAAAGTGGATAATAGAATCCATTGCAGCGACTGGCAAACTTGTTATCTGAAATGTGAAATAATAACCATAGTACAAATCAAAGACCACAAATGTATATATGTCTCTGCTGAAGCTCCACTGAAGTCATGTGACTTAAAAGAACCTAGTATTGCTTGCATAAAATAAACCCTTAAGTGAGAAGTGGAAGTGATTGACACATAAAGGAGAAACATGCCTGGCAAAATGAGGCCCGAGGGTCATGTGGTTGCCCATTTTGAAATAGCTGCAGGGTGAAAATGTCAAGAGAAAACAATGTGCTGAGAAGCTGCATTCAAAGAATTATTACATCAGAGTAACAGGTCTTAGTCTGGACACAAGAAAAACCAGTATTTTGTGCAGAATGTGACTTCTGAAGAAAATGCTGGGGTCTATACTGACTGTGTCTGGGTGGGAAGAGTTATTCTGTGTTTTGCAGGATGGAATTTTAATTTATGTAGTTCTGTCTTTTATGCAAGTGCATCTGTTGAGGAACCTATGCCCTCTGTCAGCATTATTTTGTAAAAAAAAATAATGGCTTGCTTGGCTGTGTGGCGTAGATCCACTGATGAACACAGCTGGAGATGCTGCTGTGGATTCTGCATTACACTTGAAATGAGAATGTGAGTTCTTACCCTGAAGTAGCTGTGCTGGGTTGAATGTGAAGCAGTGCCCACCTTGTTAGGCTAGTAAACACCCAGACTAGCTGCAGTGGTTCTGGATCAGAGAAACACCGCAGGTCCTAAGCATAACTTCGGTCACCCAAACCTGACAAACTTAAGTAAACCAGATACTTTACTTCAGCTTTCTGCACAGCTGTGAGCTACCTCCGTTATGGATTGATCAGTGAGATCTTGTGCCAGGAGCTGGGTTTAGATTAAGAACATAGCATGAAGTTTTCCTTCTTAGTTTAGATTAACAGTATCTTTTTGATATGATTTCCATCTGATTTTCAGTTTTTCAATGTTTTCTCAAGGTAAAAGAAGCCTGTTATATTCAGATATGTTGGCTGGACAGGAATAGTTCTTTATCTAATTTTTCCAACACACAAGGTCAAATCCAGCATCTGACTGTTTCTGTCACTTTAAGTTCCTAAAGAATTTTTTATTAATATTTCTTCTGATGGTTCAGAAATGCTATATATTTTTGAATCTTCACTGAACAGATCTTAATTTCAACAACACAAAAGAAAACACTGGTCTTAAAATGAAATATTTTATACTGGTGTAACTGAATGTATAAAAGTATTATCAGCTATACATTTTATTTAAATGTAGAGAGACAACCAACAGCTTAAAGTAACTCACTACAGATGAGGAATTGTCCAAATATATTTCATCTGCTACTGATAAAACCTCTGAAGAGACATCTAAAGTTGATGTTTCCTGTGTGGTTTTTTTTTTGTTTGTTTGAGTCCATTTGGGTTCCGTAGTGAGTCTTTTAAGGCTTCTAGGTGTCAAGAGGAATAGCTTGTGAAAACTTCTCTAAACCATTCTGGTTATGGCTAATTCTGAATGTCTCAGAGATTCATTCTAGAAAGCCTCTTTAATGCCTGGATATTATTATTGCAGACTTGGACCAGTCAGCATGGGCATGGGAAGCTCATGGATACAGAATGTCTTTAACTTCCTCAGTTTTCACTATTTCTGATTCATTTCCAAAGAGAAAGGTAGCTTTCCTCCTACGTTTCCCAGTTTAAATGTATGTATTTACAGCAATTTTACAATTTTTTTTGTTAAACAGTTCTGTAAAGGATGGGCAGAAGAGCTTCTCCAAGAAAAGTAACATACTATCCTGAGCAGAGGGGATCTATCCAGATTCCTATCCATATAAATGTTGAGGACATGCTTTTGCCTATTCCATCAAATCTCAGAGGAGTTTTGTACTCAGGAATTCAACTGAGCATTCCTGTTCCTGTTCAGCTTCTACTTTTGAATTTGCTAGCCTTCCATGAAATGCCAGATGGTAGCTCCAAGGCCTATGTTTTTGCCTCTGTTTTGGTAGCTGAACTGAGACATGACAAAGTGGAAAATGACTTCTGTGTAGCCTGATGCTGACAGCATTCCTAAGATAGTTTGTTACATGATTATTAAATAGGGTGAAAGAGTAAAAGAGGGTGAACCCAATAATTTCTTCTGCCTGTTACACCTGTCCCAGGTGCTCAGCCATGATGCCAAATAAACACCTCCTACAGCACATGAAACCACACCCCATCTTATGGACTCTTTCCCACAGAGGCACAATAGAAATACTTGCCTAGAACACCTTTCAGAGAAGGATATTATGCCAGCAGAAAAGCAGGTTTTTTGGCAGCTGATGAACACTCCTAATCGCATAGGATATTCTACTTCTTGGACCTGTGCACATGCAGAGTTAGGAGCTGAACTCTTGTGTAAGAAATTGCTAACATGTAAGTTTGGAGTTGGTTGTTTACTTATTTTATTTCTAGCCAAAAGAACAAAAAATGTAGAGTAAACCTTGAGGAGCAGATGTTTTAGAGATGTTTCCTACTATCATCCTACCATTTGTTACAACCTGGCCTGGGTAGTTTGTCCGTGAGTCACGCAGCACTTAAGCCATTGATATGTATCTCTCATCTTCCATAATCATGAGATGCAGTGTATTGTTCCAACAGGGAATAATTATTATATCTGATATAGTGATCAAATCCTCCATTTTAAATAAACTTTCTTTAGGAAAAAATATTGCTGTCCACTGGCACAAGTTAACAGAAACAGTGTCCTCCTCTCTATTTGCTGCCCATGCTGACAAGAGAGTCCAGGGCTTGTGGGCTAATATTCAAAGTCCTTTGTGGGATTACTGCAGATTTGCCCTGTCCCATCCTCTTTCTCTCTGCAGTGGTAGCCTCCCACTTCATTTGCTACAATCCCAGTCCTACATCCAGGATTGAGGAGATGGACCTATCACAAGAGTTAAAATGAGCTTCTGGATCTCAGTGCCATATTGAACAGTGGCTGGCTCTCACCATTGTCAGAACAGTGTAGAAAATATGTCTGTTTGGGTCTTTTATTTAGCTTTACACCTCATCAGTGTGCTTTTCACAGACTGGCAGTTCTCACTGGCATGCACATATAAATACAAACACACACAGTCCTGTATGGACAAATACGGAATCCAACTCTATATAGAGACTGTTACAGAAATTACTGAGGTTTATTGAATGCTTTGAAGAGTCTAATAATACCCTGATATGGAGTGAAAAAGTACCTAACCAAACCCAGTTGTATCTAGGCTAGAGGATGGGGAGTGAGCAGGAGAGCATTTTGTAATCCATAGTTTAAGAGATCAGACATTCCCACTTGGAGACAACATCTTCATCTTATAATCATTAGACCAAACAGTCGTTGAAAATAAGTACTTTAATAATGCACCAAGCTTATTCCTTCAACATTATACAAAGCATTCCTAGAAAAACTGGCTGCAAGGGTAAAGAAGTTCAACATTATATGTTTAAGCCTTTTACCATAAAGGTGTTGCCATGTCCTCTATCTACACATTGCCACACTCTTTAGTACTGAACTGTGCTATAAATATTTGTGCTGGTGGCATCTGAGACAAATATTTATATGAGTTGAAGCATTTACCCATCAGTAGTGCTCACACAAGGGCTTTAACTTAGAAAGGTCTGCTTCCTGATTAGTTTCACTCTCCCTCGGGTACTTTTATGGTTTCTTGATTCATTTCCTGCCCAAGGCTGTGCAGCACCACATAGTTTACAGATGGTGAGCCCAGAAAATAGTGACAAAGCTTTTAAAGACTCTTTTGCAATGAGAGGAAATCACACACCTACATAACTCTAGACACCAATCTATGTCTTCGGACATCTAAGTGTCTTTCAAAGTTTTGCCCAGAGATAGCTCATAGCAGAGCAGAAACTGAACCTAGATCTTTCAGAGTCAAGGATACCTGGATATCTGCTTGGATATCTGGACTGCACTAGGCCTTCATACTGCCTTGGAGTCAGGAGTATTAAAACCCAGTTCTTGTCAGAAAACGCTTCCTCTGTCAGATCCAAAGTGGTCCTGAGGTAGACCTTAGTAACTGTGAATGGGGAGACAAAGTGGGAATTATGGACATGGAAAACAATGGGTTAATGGTTATATGAAGAAACCACAGAGATGCAGATGAGATTCCAGCTGTAACGTCCACTCTCCAATGCAACGCTTCTGCCTCAAAGCTTAAACACTAGGGGAAAGAACTGTGCCTGGAATTACCCTACTTTGAACTTGATGTGGGCTCTCTCTTTTCCTTGCTTGTTAGGGGGATGTCGGTGAGCTTGGCAAGCTGTTAATGCAAGGTTCCTTCAATGTGTGGACTGACCACAAGAAGGGGCACAACAAGGTGAAGGACTTGGCTAGATTCAAACCGATGCAGAGACACCTCTTCCTCTACACAAAGATGCTGCTTTTCTGCAAGAAACGGGAGGAGAACACAGATGGCCATGAGAAGACAGCTTCATACAGCTTTAAAAATTCATTAAAGGTAATAAATATGGTAATGGTGGGATAGAGAAATAAATCAGGTGTTCTCACGGCACAGGAATGTTTCCACGTGGAGACTTGAAGAAGGTACACATATCTGGAGCTTTCATGTACCCTGAGTAAATGAAAGCTCCCATTTACTTTTGATCTGGAGACAGACCCAGCCATATATCCTGCAACTCCAGATGTGAGCATTGGTTTTGCAACTCAATATAAATGGGCACCTTGTGTCATCTTGTCTAGCATCCTGTAAAGAGAAGCAAGACTGAATGGACATGCATCTCTCATTGTTCTGCCTATAAGCATCCTCCAAGTTCAGTTCTAGTGTAAGTTTTACTATTGACATCAGTTGAGCAGATACATTCTGTGATGATAATAATAGCTACAGATGAATCACAGTACATTAGAAGTGTCCTTTTATTTGCAGGAGTGACATTTACAGATATGAGTCAGGACATTTTCTGTTAAGATGAGATGCATAAATAGGCCAAATTTTTCCTCTAAGCGCATCGGTGTGACACTTGTGACTTCAGATAGATAACTAACGTGCATCAAGAGTAATGATTCAAACTTATTACAGGGTAACCAGATAGGAATTCTAATAGAACCTGGTTCAGAGAATGAACTAATCCATATAAACATTTGAGGTTTCTTTCTGTGGAGATAGCAGGAATGATGACGTAATCAAAGCTGTTCAAATCTTCAAATCTAATGCTGAGGCAAATTAGGGGGATAAACTAATAGAGGAAGAAGAGTAAGTTAAATATAATAATGTAAGTATAATAATATTGTTTAGTAGTAGCTGGACTGCTGTCATCCTAAGATACCTATCTTTCAAGAAATCTAGAATTATTTTTCTTCAGTTCTTTGTTCATCTTGCCTAGTTAGGCACTTAGCTCCTTGCTATTTTTTTTATTTTCCCTGAAACTATTGAATTTTTTGTGTTGTCTGGATTTGTAGATGAGTCATTAAATGTCACAAAGCCCTGTTCCATTCCTCTTCCTCTCCCACCTTAACAGATCAGTGATGGCAAGTTGAAAATACCATCCTCCTCAAACTGAAGATTTGCATAAGTGGACAAGAGTCAGGATAGTGTTGAAAACTGACCCACAATTCAAGCAAAAAACCCAAACAGGATAAATTAATGATCAGACATTAGCTTGTGTTACTTTTGAGCACTTTTTTTTTTTTTTCCTATAACAATCAAAAAGATGAATGATAAATCAGATGCTGATAAATAATATGCCTTGAATTTTACTTGTAAGGACTTTCTAAGGTGCAGAAGTGAATGCAGCCTTTTAAAAGTGCTTCTCAGAGTACAGAGTTTAAAGACCATTGATATTTTCCAGATTCCATCTGCTTCTTTTCTATTTTGAAACAGATGAGCACTGTGGGCATTACAGAAAATGTAAAAGGAGATAACAAGAAGTTTGAGATCTGGTATAATGGCAGAGAAGAGGTCTATATCATTCAGGTAAAAACAATCTCTTTTTTTTCTTTTTTTTTTTTTTTTCTTCTCAAGGATGATACTTCCTTTAAATTGATTTGTTTTTAAGAAAATTTTGAGCTTCATGATTTTCACTGTCCTGTACACTCAAGAAACAACAGCCATTGGAAGCTTCTTTGTTGTGTTGGCACTGAAATTACCTATTTAACATCATGAAAATGGTCATGATTTGGGATAAAAGAGGGAAGAAAGTAGTGGAAAATTATTTGTAATGCTGGGCAGAAAAGCAAGGACAGGACCTTTTCCATCTTGAAGAGCATCCTCTGTGCTTTGCTCAAAGCTGGCCACAGTGTTCCATTCCTTGGGAAAATTGAGGGCAAATGTAGGCCAGGGAAGCCAAGTGATTTAACTAGATTTAACTAGCATGCTTCAACTAGATCTGCGTTGCTTTTTCCTCTTGTGTTCTCAGGCATCTTCTGTTGAGCTGAAAAACACATGGATTTCAGAGATACGCAAAGTGCTGACAGGACAACTGGAAGCATGTAGAGGTGAGACACACAGAGCGAGATCTGGTAATGTCATCTTCCTTTCATGACATATTGGAGCTGGGATGAGTTACAGTGACTTGCAGTACCACCGGCGAAATCAGCAAGAGCAGATTTTCTATGTGAGGATCAGCTGAGTGGTTGTAACATTGATGGGACTTAAACCCTGGTTCCACTTGAATTTCTTAGAACTTTAGAAATGGCATCAATCACTGTTTCATTAACAGTTAGTGTAAGGAACATGATTTTTCTCTGTTCTCCCTCTTAAGCTGCAGCCCTAAAAATATCCATTTACTTCATCATGTGTTAGAGAGGGGTGCCAACTCTGCCTTCTCACAACACCTGACACAAAAGATGTCCTTTCACATACACGACCAGACACAGCAACTGTTCCTCTCCATCCTATTGTTTGTTTTACTTCGTTGTGTTTTTAGAGTCATAGAATGTTTTAGTCTGGAAGGGACCTTCAGAGGTCATCTGGTCCAACCTCCCTACACAAGCAGGGACATCTCTACTTAGGGCAGGTTGCTCAGAGCCCCATCAAGCCTGAGGGGTTTTAATTTAAATCTAGTCACCCACCTTATATTTTAAATGTCAGTCAGTTATCCCATCTTTTAATCTTAGTGACCTTCCTGTAAAATGTGATTAATGACATTTCCCTCTCTCACAGAGATGTCACTATGAAGGTGATTTGTGACATGCTCAACAGATCATGAACAATTGAGGCCTCATAAATACCTAAAATAATAACACCCTTTTTATGTAAGATACTGAACCCAAGACAGACAAAATTCAGTTAATTTATTCCAGATAGTAAGAGAACATAATGATGAAAGCTATCTGAGATACTATGCTGTTTGTGAACAAGAATGTGCAGGGTCCTAAAAGCCATTTTTCAGTCTCTCTTAGACAAAAAAAAAATCCATAGCTGTGTCCAACAGACTCTTCCTGTGTCCTGGCATTGCTTTTCACCTTGACCTGTCATTTTCTACTCCTGTCATACACACACCTCTCTTTAAAGCAATGCCAGAAAAGCCTCTCCACCAGCCTCCTACACAGACTGTCCTAGATGGAAACCTAGGTCTGTGCTTTAACTTTAGAGGTCACCTTTATTTTAATTGTCTGTTTCACAAAGACAGTAAGTTCTTACAACCTTCTGAAGTGGAGGGAAACATCTATGCACGCTAGCCTCAGCAGTCCAACCCATAACAATATACTTTTTTACAATGCTTACTACTTGGGTCTTTTGTTACTATTTTTGTCTTCATCACTTCTCCTCTTTTTTCCAGTTTTTACTGTGGTCAGTTCAGCAGGAACTGCTGTGGAAAGAACTCAGGATTCTTACCAGTGTAATTTGAGAATTTGATCTAGGGACTCTGTTATGGTTTGTAATATTTGGAAGTATAAAAGCTGGTTTTACTTAGGCTCCCACAGAAGAGTAGCTGATGGAGAAAGTTTATGTGTTTAATAGGATAGAGTGCTACTCCTCCATGTGTTTCTAGGCAAAGAAAATTAAGCTTTTATGTCACCTAGATGAGTGTTTGGGAAATTTTTGTAGCATAAAAGACCTATATGCTAGAGTTACTAAATATTTTTCAGAAACTCTATGCAGAAATCAAGACCAAAAGTTTGGGGAAAAGAATTATATTTTTATATTCTTTATTGTTTTGTCTTAACATCATAGGATCCTAGGATATTTCAGGTTTCAAGGGACCTCAGGACATTATAGTCCAACATCCTGCTCAGGTTACTTATTACTTTACGCAGTTTGGTCTTGAGAATATTCAAAGATTACTTTATCCTATTCTGTGAGCAAAGTCAAGGTTTCCTTCATTGTGAATCCCGCAGAACAGCAGACAGAGGTCAGAAATTGTATCTTCTATGCTATTGCAATTCTTCCCATTGCTTTTTCCTGAATTATCACATGAATCAAAGCCCTTTTTACAGTACTGATGTCAGGGAGCAAATGCTCTGTCCGGTGTTTTTAAACAGTTGTTTCTGTTTCCAGTGACTCATGAAAGGAAAGTCCTTAATTCATGGTTAAGCCAAGACTGAATATTTCTCTAACTTGTGTGTTGTAATGAGACAAGGAATAGGGATCATTTGTCTGGGCTGTTCTAAAACCAGCTTTTGTTAGGAGTTGCACAGGGGGTTGGAATGCTGGAAGGAACCAGCTGAGGTGAATGAGTAAAAGGCAAGGAAGATGGCCAAAGCTACCTAATAAGTAGTTTAACCTATGGATCATCCATGTCCAAATGCTTAGTGTATATACAACCCTTATTGCATACTGTCGTAAGGGTGGAATGCTAACAAGGCTTTGGGTAACACCTTGATCCATTGATCCCAAAAAGGCATAATTGTCTCTTGCAGGAAAAGGAATTACAGGTGCAGTTTAGGGAATTTGTGCAAGGCTGGGAATCTGTTTCCAAAACCAGGAATGGAGCTACTTCTGACTCCTCATCCAGAGTGCTCCTTTCTCCCAGCATTCCTACCCACAAAAGACTTTACTCTTTCAGTGCTGCCCCTGTCCATTTGTTTGTTCTCCTTTAATTTACAGGAATTTCTTCTTCTTCCAGAATGAAATTAGCCCTAGGATCTCAGCAATTTAGGAGTCTGAAAGCAGCTCCTTCCGTTGCTCTCACTTCTCAGTGTCTGACTCACCTGGACGTGAAACCCAGGTTGTCAGCATCTTTGTTACCTTCTTTCTCTGCTCAGCAGTTACAGCACACAGGTACAAATGAGTCCGTTGCTACATTGCAGCTATGCAAAAAAAAGTGAACAAGTGGCATCTGAATAACATTTTATTATTGTTGTTTGTCCAGGATGCTGAGCAAAAGCATTTTTCAGAGGGATGGGAATATATTCTGCTAGACAGCGGTGTGTGCAGCAGGACTGATGTACATGTGGTGCTAAATCCAGAAAAAGCTGTGAGCCACAAAACTTGTATTGAATCCTGGGAAAAATGCCAATATATGAATTCTCTAGATCCATATTGTTCAATGAGCTAGGTACAGAGGAAAGAGAAGGTGGCAGGGGAAGAAATCACTTCCATGCTGAAAAAATACAGGTAGAAGAGCTCTTTGGGTGAGCTTTCAGTCTTTAAGATCACTGTAGGCTTTTCTTTTGAGTATGAGTAGTCCAGTTTGATTGCAGCAGCAGACAAAATCTCTCCTCTCCTTTTTCTCTCTCTCTCTCTCCCCTCCCTCCCCCCACCTTCCATGCAAACAAGGAATCAACTTTTACAATGTAGAGCAATTTCTTTTCACTTGTATTTTAACAGAAGCAAGTCAATTGCACCAAAGAATCACTGAGAGTGTATACCATGCACCAATGGATTCCTCTAATGCAAGCAGGTAATCACAGCTACCATGGCATATCAGGGCCATGCTTTGTCTTTCCTTTGTGCTTTTGCAGTACATAAATTCTTAGTTTTCTGTGTTTACCTTCCTGGGTATGAACTTACTCGATTGTCCTCAAATTGTTTAAAGTCATGTAAATGGAGACAAAGGTCTTGCTTATGGGGAAATGAAAATCACAATATCAGATTAATTTCAAAGATGATGTTTTGGTTTTACAAAAGAACCACATGCTCCAGATTAACTCAAGTTTAGACAAAATTATTGGAGCATTTCCAGGATGTTACATGGAACTGTCAGCATTTTTTTTGTAATGGCCCAGTTGCTGGGCAAGATTAATGTAAGTTGGCATGGGATATTGCTGTTAAACTTTAGCAGGATCCACCAAACCAAGAGATCCCAGGTAACACATCCAGACTTTCAGAGCTGTACAATTCAATGCAAGAAATTTTAAACAGATTCAGTGCTGTTAATCCTGCGCTGTATTATCTCTAGGATCAGTTGTATTTGCTTTGTTTAAGGTTTGAACTGAAAAGGTGTAAGGGTGCAAATATTGCAGCAAAACCTCCTTGGGGATAGGAGATTATTCAGAAAAATATGAAATGCAATCACAAAAATGTTTCAAATCAATCCGGATGTGTGTCCATCTTATAAGGCTCTTAATGTGAGGATTTTGAGAGCAGAAATTATAGATAAAATATGTCAACAGAAAATTAATTAACTCCAGGGAGAAAGGCCATGTGATTAGCTATTTGTCCCAGAGTGAATTAAACCAAAGGAAAAATGAAATGCTTGTTGTCCTCACTCTGCCAGCTATGCCAGTGAAGGAGAGGTTAGATGCTTCTGCTCCAAATGCTGGGTGGTTTTAGGGACAGGAAGAATATGGGAAGTCTTCATGAAGAACAATGCTCTGGGCTTTCAAGAACGGAACAGAGCTCAGAGTGTCCTATTGGTTATTGTAAGCAGAGGCCACCTTAATCCTCTGGAATATGGGTCTTGGAGAGAAGCAAGGACAGGGGAGTTGCAGCACAAGGTGGCTTTGAACTAGCTGATGTGAAATAGTGGATCCAGAATTCCTCAGACTGTGGATCACCTTCTGCAGCCTGCTTTGGGATGCTGGGTGGAGGCAAGGAGAGAAAAGAAAAGGCTCAACTTTCTGATAGCCACCCACGTGGGCACAGTCTGTGTTTATGACTGACATGACTAAGCAGCTCCTGTTGTGAAAGATGCTGTAAGCAAGCCAGTGGCAGACAGTATTAGGTAAAGAGCAACCAGCATCATCAGCACTCTGCCAGCAGATGAGATGGCAGAGATATTTTTGACTGTTGAGAGTTATCTAACCAATAGATACCCTCTCCTGGGTTGCCCATGTACCACATATTGGGACTTGTCAAACCTGTACTGTGACATTAGGGAAATCTGTTTGCAGGATGCTGTCCCTGAGCCATATCTGTTCCATGACTGTCCCCTTTTCTTGTTTGTATGCCACTGCAGCACTTGGGACATCAGTTCCACAAGATAAGGCAGGGCTGGGCTGACTCGGAATTGGAGGTGTTGGTAAAAGGGACACTTAGAGCCAGTGCCCTTAAAACAGGCAGTTAGAGAACATCCATATGTCCTGTTCAATATATTTAAATTATCTTTCTGAAAATTCTTCCCCAAAGTTTGACTATTTAACCCTAAAATAAGATGCCCTGTGGTATCTATTCCTTCTGTATCTCTCTTAAGGGGTGGCTGCTGCATTTCAGTAATAAAGAAATGATCCATTTGTATTGTTTTCTAATCTATATAAACATGAAACTTAAATAGACTATTGTTCTAACTGCCTAACTCTTTGCTTTATTGGAAATGACTGATTCAGTCATATATCCATGTAAAAATATCCTGTGCACATAGATATACACAAACATGTGGAGTTTTATTGCAGATGCTGTTTCAGAGAGGCTAGTGTGTTTTCATGGTATCTTTCTCACAGCTGTAAATCTTTAACTGTGTTAGCTGAATGTTTTGGTTTTCTCAGCCTAGCTGGGAAGGAACTGCAAAAAAAGAATAAGGAAATGTGAGTGTGACTTGGATTTGTTCCCATATTTATTTTGAGCCCCATTTTGTACCTGACATCAGGCTGCAAAGTCACATTTTGATTTAGTACAGGAGGTAATAGGGACCTCTGTTAACATTCCATCAGAAACAGGCCAGAGGTTCAAATACAAAGCAATGAGTCCCAAGCTGCCCTGTAGTTATAAAAGGTATGTCTAGTATTCTAAATGTTTTAAAGTTTTTAATGATATCTTGGACCTTCCCTTGTACCAAGACAAACTCTATGAATGTTAATGGTTTATATGTTAATTATAAACAGCAATGTAATTGCTGATACATGTTAATAATGAGCATTTGGGGAGAGCATTTAAAGTGTGTAGATACAATGAAATGTGCAGATCAATCTGCCAAAGCTAACAGTCAAACACCCAAACTAAACCACCAGACATTTGCAAAGCAGTGGGGGTAAGAACCATGAGAGAGCCTTGCAGCTCAAATGCCTGACAAACCTGGGGTGGGGGTCATGCCCATGACAGACACAAGGCAGTACCTGTGCTAATCTGGCAAGATGGTTTGGCTGCACACAGGAATATCCCACTTGGGTTAATGTTTTCAAAGAGCAGAAGAAATGGAAGTTAGGGGATCCTGGAACCAGGGGAATCCATATGTTCCTCTACACATGATAAGACCTCTATGTGACCATCCAGTACCCATTTCTCTCTTGGAGTCAAGTACAAAAGGATGGACAACTGGCATCCCTTTCCTAACCTGGTTTCCTACTCCTTCCTTACAAATCTGTTGGACTTGCAAAAAGTGCTTGTGCAGACGACCAGCTTGTTTCTCCATTTTTCCTTCCTCCACTCTTGCTAAGCACATCCTCCCTTACTGGGTGGTATGGCAAGTCAGAAGGGGCTAGAATGGCTTTTTCCACCATACATGCCTGTACAGGCATAGACTTCTATAGCATACAGAATTTTAAAACCTGCCCTTTATTCCTTAGGCTTCCTCTATATCTGAGGGTAAAACAGTGATTAGTGTTCAGTGTTCCATTAGATATTAAGCTGGAACGTAACTGGTTTTGTATTTCTTTTGTCCAAAGGTATAGCAGGAAGTCATCAAGCTTATATGAAAACAAATCTGAGACATCAAATGTGGAAGCATCTAACAATAAAAACAGGAATTCCAGTCCCAGCGCCCGACAGAAGAGAGGTAGGAATTCTGAGACAGAGCTTTTTGCTTCCAAAGGGTAATACATTCATTTTTACACATTCCTGAAGTTTGATGAGTATACTTTAAAAGAATGTTGTTTAAACCCAACGTGAAAAAACAGCAATGCTACAAAGCAGAATGACTGTACCATGGCACTTTCTGAACAACAGCAGTTTTACCACTTTGGGATTTTTTTCAAGTCTGAGCTTTGATGCATTACAGTGCTCTTTATACAACTTGTGTTTTTTAAAAATAGAATTCTGGGGGCACTAGTATGTGTATTTTAACTTCCTATATCCTGGCTAGTTTGGTTTTGAGCCATATTTAATTTTAAGATTGTCTATGGACTTTGCTAACAAATTTCCTTGCTTTATGTCGAAAAGATGTTTTTTCGTCTTCTATTTATAGATTCCCCTTTAGTGCATCGTAAATAAATGCACACATAGTCACAGAAAGTCCCTCCATTATTTGAGGGCATAAATAGATAGATTCTATACAATGTAGGTTAAAATGAACACTAAAAAGAAACTGGATCTTATATGCCTGTAGCAGAAAAAGAAAATCTTTAAAAGGCAGTTTCCCTTTTAGTACTATTTTGAAATGTTAGAGCACAGATTTCTAATAATATAAAAAAAAAAAAGAAAATTGCAAGGTCTTAAGAGACTAATGTCCAAATCAGGCTTAAAGTAATAACAGGCTCCTTCAAAAAAAAAAGGAATATTTTTTCTCTTTGAAAAATAGGCTATTCACCAAAAGATTTTTCACTGCAATAAGTTTTCATTCTGGGGAGAAAGTGAGAAAGTTATGGAATCCTCATTAAAAAATCCAATGTTAAAAATCTGCTTTGGTCAAAATGTATTTAAAAAAATATATTAACATTTTTCTGTTGTTGTTAATTAAATAGTTGAAAAACAGTCCTTCATTTGAAATTCGTAAAACCCTTTAAAAAAATTCCCAGGAAAATTACTGCCGTTTTTAAACTCGTCCGGCTTACACAAGAGTGTGGGAACTGGGATCACCCCATATGCTGGTTTTCATTCTTCTGTCGTCTGCTTTCCCATGACCAGATCCTCGGGGCTCTCGCTGTACCTCCTGCCAGCTCAGCCCAGAGCCTCCTCATCCTCCGGCTTGTGGCTGCTCCCGCAGAGCTGAGCAGCCAGTTCCTTCTCTCAGCGGGATCCAGGGTTTGCCTGAGCATCCTGGGCTGCAAAAACACACTGTGCGGAGAGCCAGCAGAAGAGCACCGAAGCTCTAATTGGTGTCCCTGTGAGGCATCTCTAGCTGGGACTCTGCAGGGGCTGAACTGGTCTTAAAAATGCCCAGTTCGGTCCGGCTTTGAGCGGCGCGGAGGCAGCGCGCTGCCTGCCCTGGGGAGGGCAGGGTGGAGGCTGGTGCTCTGCCCAGACCGGCTCTTTCGTGCCACCTACTGACCGCACCGCTCCCAGTAGCGACGTGCTTCGGGGGAACACTGATTCAGATGCTGTTTTCTTTCTATAGCAGAGGGGGAGGGCATTCTTGGCAGGCTCTTTCAGTTTCATTATTCTTATGGATAAGTGCCTGTGACGGAGTTATCCACATAGAAACCAGTGCTTCGTGAGGGCCGGATTGGTAGGTTCACTGCTTGAAGCTATATGGGAGCTGAGTGCTGCAGGAACCTCTGGAGACTACCTAGTCTAACTGTGCTGCTCAAAGCAGGGTCAGCTGGGGCAAGTTGCTCAGAGCCACATCCAGCTGGGTTCTGAATAACTGTAAGGGTGACAACTCCACAACCGCCTTGGGGGTGCTGGCCCGGGTTTTAGCCACCTTCACAGTGACAACGGTGGGGTTTTTTCAAATTTTAAAATGGAGTTTCCTGTATTTCAGTTTGTGCCCCTTGCCTCTCATCCTGTCACTCGGCTTCACTGAGAAGTGTCTGGCTCCACCTCTTTACTTGATAAGATCACCCTGAACCTTTTCTTCTCCAGCCTAAACAATCTTAGCATTCTCTCTTTCTCTCTCCCCTCATGTTATCTACTGAAATCTTTTAATCATCATCTTGGCCTTTCACTGGAGTCACTCAAGCATGTCCATGTCTCTCTTGTACTGGGGAGCACTGGGCAGGACTCAGTCCTCTGGGTATGTCTCACTTGTGCTGAGAGGAAGCATTACATCCCTGGACCTGCTGGCGGGGTTCTGCCTAATGCAGCCCAGGATGCTGTTGACCTTCTTTGTAACAAATAGGCATTGCAGGCTCAATGTGTTGCCCATCAGGACCTAATCCTTATTATGTTTGCAAATGGTTTCCAGAGTACACCTGCAGAATGAAGGAAAAGGTTTAAAATGAATCAGGTCGAGGCAACATGGCTTTAGAGACCAGTGTCTCTGAGTGGCTGGTGCTAAGAAGCTGTGGGGACTTGTGCAGTCCTAAGGGGTCCCTCACTGAAATGATGTAATTGTATAGCTGAAGAACTAACATATAAACCCACCCCCTATACACATGCACTGTTGTACTTGCAGCATGACTGTGATAATGAAATACTATGGATTTTCTTCTCTATGCAAACAGAAAGTACACATATTTTAAATACCATGTTCTGGATTCTTTATAAGCTACCATATCTTTACAAAGATTGCCTGGCAGTGTGAGCAGCCATGGCAGGGAGTGGCTCTTAGGTGAGTGCAGGCTGTCAGAAAGCCAAATGCTTCCCAGTGCACCCGTGGGCAGCCCCCCAGCTGAAACCACTTGGTAGCAGTTCTTCACCAGTTGCACCTGCCTGGCCCAAAGCTGACATCAGGCCAACAGGTAGAAGGAGCTGAACCACACCAACATTATACTTCTGTATGGTTAAAATCTGTTCATCTCACACCCTCCTATGCATGCATGCAGGCATCTCAGATCCTGGATTACCTTTGGCTGTAAATCAGGAAGTGATGGGATGCGCTTTCCCTTGGAAGCACAGCTTGCCTGTCTGTTGCTTGACTGTCTGTGGATTCTCTGTCTCTTCATGTTCCCCTTGTACTTCTAGTCTTTGTCCTTCTAACGATTTTCACTTGGTAGTATAAGAAATAAAGAGGAAAAAGCTATTAGTTAAATATTAAGGCACAGAACCAGGCAGCCCACACATGGCTTTTCTCCTGCTGCGTTTCCATAAATGTTTTGTGCGTTACCTGCCCACACAAAGAAAGGGGCAGATGCAGAATTTGGCAAGAATGCGGGGATCTGGGAGTTTGACCTAGCTCCAGCCGTTTCCTGCAATGCAACTAACTAAATATCTTTCAAACCCAGAGTCTCAGGACCTAGGTCCATCTGTGACTTACCTCTCCAAAGGCACCTGTCAGGTGGCACAGCTGGCTAATTCACATAGGAGCCTGGCATGTAAGCTTTGCTGGCATGGCGCTCCTTACATCCCAGCAAATCATGAGATCAAATGCATGACTACATGCCAGCTTTGAAGGCTGTTAGAAAGACTTCAGCAGGTAAGGCTCACAGTGTATCAGCTACAGAGCTGCCTGAGGATGGCAGGCTCTTCAGTGCTAGTTCTGGATATCAGAAGTGGGACTGCTAGCAACACTTGCTCTCTGTATGTGTCCTGCACTGCAAGGCTGCTTCTCTCTCCATACAACCTCCCTGTTTCAACCACAGTGATGTGTTCTCATAGTAAAAGGCACTAGATCCTTTTTAATGAGCTTGCTGCTAAACTGTATTTTCCTTTGATGAGAGCTACAGCCCTTCACCTGTTTTTCTTTGGTTTTGTTTTGTTGTTGTTCTCCATTAAAACTCAGTGAGCCAGACTCAACCCAGAGGCTGTGTTTGGCTCAGCTGGTTTAATCACCCTGACCTCACATCACCTTTCTAATTGATTAGCTCTTGCTCAGGCTTGAACTGAATCAAAATTTATTTATTTCTTTTTATTTGTCATCCAGTGCTAACCTTTCCTTTCCCATAAGCTGAACAGCTGACCCTTCCTTCCTTATTTCTCTTCCCTCTCCCTCTCTTTCCTAGTTGATGCTTCCACCAGCCTTAACCTTGAGCGCACAGCGCTTGCTAGAAAGCGATTCACATTGCAAGGTCTTTCCAACCGCAGAGCTCCACCCAAAGGTAAAACCACCCCATGCAGCATTTGGTCTCTGGCCATCTGTCTACTACACTCCCACAATGTTCTCTCCATCCCATAGTGCCGTCCATCACTATTTCCTAAAGTGCTGCCACATCTCACCAAAATGCTCCTGTCTGATGCACACACATGGCTCCTCTTCTCAAAGACACTGTAACCAAAAATTGCTCCCACGGCAGTGTTGGCAGGGCAACCTCTGAGTTGACTGGTTGGGTCTTTTGCTGGTGCACATGTGCAAATAATATTTATTTCCAGTTTCTCTCAAGGGCCAAGGTGTGAATCTAACTTTCAGCAATTTATTGGCTTGAAGGGAAGAGCATCATTCCTGTGTTGTGCTGCATGAGGCTTTCATATAGTAAATTTTTCATTGGTTGGACCTCTGTTTTTTTTCAAATGTTGCTCAGCCATGGTTACACTGGGGAAACAAAATTCAGAAGATCTGGGGTTTATTACCATTTCTACTTAATTATGATACATGACACTGTAAAATGGTGTATTCTGAGTTTTTGTGCATAAATATTTAGAAAACACTTAATATCCGTGAGTATAGAGCATTGCATGTTCCTGTGATGGCTGTAAAAGGAAGAGACTTTAGAGGAAAGAAAGAAATGTAAATAGAAATTAAATGGAATGACTATTTACAATCACTTTCTGAAAAGATAATGTAATTACTCTTTTTGTTGTTATTGAACAGGAGAAAAGCCATATAATAAGTGATAGTTATTCTATGGGACAATGGGTATTAGTGTGTAGTGATGGAGTGGGAGGAAGAAGACAGACGGAAGAATAAAAGGAGAAATACAGAAACATTAAATTACAATGTTATAAAGTAGATGAGAATACACCAAGAGTCAGCACAGCTGTAAGATTCAGGCTGCATGGTTAAGGCTGCACTTGATAGTAAGATGTGAGAGGGACATACCAGTTCAATGTTCCAAATACATAAAAGGGAGTGATTTTCAGGTCCTGTGACTTGGAGAAAGGAATTACAAAATACACATTTCAGAAATGCAGGATAATGATGTAATTCAGATGAGTTCAGCTCTGCAATTTTGGTTAGGGCATCTTTTGCTTCTTTATCTGACTTTTTCTTGTGATGTGAAATGTTCTGCACTGTATTCAGGGCTTCAGACACCAAAGTACAGTTCAAGCACAAAGCAGAGCTCATATGCTGTAAGCTGTAAGCACCCTCAGCTCAAAGACTTGCTGGGTCTGGTCACTTGAGCTTCCCGTGGAACAGTTATACAGTGTCCCAGTTCACTTTGTTGTACAGTTCGTTACTAATCTGGTTCTGGCTGAGAAGAAACCAGCTGGCAGGATGATTTGTAGAGAGCATGGTCATATGAAGGCAGCGACAATGCAAAGCTGTGTCAACACTGCATGGACTGGCTGCTTAGCAGATCAAAAGCTGTGAGAAGGTAACAGGGCAGTTACTGCAAAAACCTTGTCCTGTTCTTGACACCTCTGTCTAAGGATTTGTTACTGACTGTGACTGGAGATGGCATACTGAGCTGCACATAGTTTGGTTCAGGTCCACTATGTCCAGAACCCATAAAAGGGAAAGTTTAGACAATAAAATAACAAGACTGACTTGGGGGGGGGAACAAGATTGCTTGATGGATACCAACTGGCAGTGGAGCATGGATGCTCAAAACATTGCTGAGCTGGCTGGATATGATGGGGTAGAAAACATTGTATATAAGTATATTTGTGTTTTAGCTGCAGAAGTGCAGCTGTCTGGAGGAGAAACTTTACCATCCTACACTCAATCAGTGTAGAGACCTCCCAGGCCATACCAGAACTGGCACCCAAGTCTGTGAACACCCACACTCATAGCCCTCTGCATCAACCTCACCTTTAGGTCAGCATTATCAAAACATAAAAATCACAAATAGTTTTTGACAAATCTGAAAACCTTCAACACAGTATTTATAGCCATTTCTAATACCATTTTCAACTGAAGTTGTGTCCTGGTAGATTTATGTGTTCAAGTATCTTATTGAAACTGAGATATGAAGTGTATTAATAGCTTTACTCATGTCTCAGTGGAGATACTCACTGGAATAATGCAGCACATGTGCTTAGAGTGTTTCCAGCAGAAGGAACTAAAAAGTTAATTGTTAAATATTTGTAAGCAAGCACATTTTTCTCCCAGGTAGTGCTGGTGTAGTTGGTAGGTGCAAGAAGTGTAGTGATGTGCTTTTAGATGTGTAGACACCATCTCTTAAGAGCTGTATAATGACCTTGATGTGTTTTAAAACCTCATGTGCTCCCTGAAGCTATTTGACAGTCCATTTATATCTCTGATCTGTTTATGAAATATTCTTAGTAAAAAATGCTGCTCACTAAAATCTGGGGAAGTTACATCTTCAATCCTGAGTGCACTTTGAGAAAAGGCAGGATCCTAACAGGAGTAAGCAAACAAAAAGCCCTGTTGCCTTCATTTTTTCCAAGCTGATTTACATCAGTAAGCATGGAAGCTCATAGAACATTTTCCGACATTCACACAGTTAACTTCTAGAAATGACAGCTGTGAACTCCAAACCATTCATGTTTGTTTTTCAGTGTATTTCAGGTCAGTCATCACAGAACAAGCAGTTCAGTGTCTAAAATAATCCAAAACTCTTCTGTAGACACACACACCATTCTAACCATCATGACCATCTCTCTGTGTTTTGTAGCTGTACTTCAGACGCTAGCTGTTTGCTAAAATATTAATTGGCATAAGTCTCCTTTCTGAAAAAATTGGTGCAATTGGAATTGCTTTGAAAATATGTTCATATAAATTCTTTTCTGTGCTTTTCACTTTGTTGAGGGCATTTTTCCTGGCTGTGCTAGAGGAGCAACATACCTTTTATTTACCCTTTTCCAGCTGCTGCTTTGCTTTGGACATCTTTTATCCTCAGTGCTTATTAACCTCTAATCCTGCCCTGCATTGCATCTGTCTGTTCTCCCAGATCCAGAATCTAAGGACAGAGAAGTTACCCGCCGCTTTTCCCTAGCCTCCTCCATCAACACCACAGTTAATGCTTCTGCTGTGACCAAAGGTACCGTCATGCTGCTTGCTTAGCTACCCTTCTCCCTTCTGCTGACTGATACATTTATTGCCAAATGCTGTTCATAGAGTGAGTACATCAGGCTCAATTTTTATAAATGTAGGAGGTTCCGGGAGAAGAGGAGTCAGGACCAGTATAACACCTACATGGAGACAGGCCAAGACATTCTGAATGTATATCAAGATTGGCTGCCAGCATATACAGTGACTCTTCTCAGTTTCTCCATGATAGGCTTCAGAGAGTGGTGCTGGTTTCCACAGAAACAGGATTAATTTTTTGCTGATGTGGGGTTAGGTTTCCAACTTGTCCCTAGTTTGGATTAACTGAAATTCAGTAGAAATTATTTCTCCTTAAACCTGTTCAGGATTTTTGCTTTCAAGGGGAGGATCTCATTGTGTAGCAGACATCAGATGTTAAGAAAGCCTGAAATCAAGCCAGGAGAAGCAATAGATGCCAGTCGTAAGCATATTTAGCATAATCACAGTTAAGATTGGAAATTATGTTTGCAAGGAAATTTTCCAGACTGTGTAAGGGACCACGGTGCCCAGAATGCACTGAACTCTATGTGGTTTGTGTGGGAACTTACAAAAGTTTGATTTTTGATCTGTAATTTTGAGAAAAGGCAGTTTTACAGAATTTGAGTTACTGCACTAGTGCCTACACTTCAACTCAAAAGCAACCCATGTATTTGGCCAAGCTGGTTGTGTAGAAAATCAGTAGGATTGAAGGCACCTATGCCTACACATCAGCATTACTTTTGAGAACAGAACATGTGGTCTTACACTGAATTCTGAATAAACTGTCTTTTGGCTGTTCCTGGAATGAAGCGGTGGAACTGATTTGCAAGTTTAAGATTTGAGGGACAATTCACAAACCAAAATAGAAGGAAAAAAATGACAGAATCAATTTTTGTAAAAATCTTTGTTATATATTTGCCAGGGAGAAGGTTGCACAGTATTTATTGCATTCTAAATAGTTGTGAAGGATATGAAAAATACCCTTGACTGTGCAATGAGGCTGTCATGGAATGGAAGCATGGTGGGATTTATTGGCAGAGGAAGGATATCATATTAACGTTACCTACAATGATTCTCTGCCAGCCTCTTTAGACCATAACACTAAAACATGAGCACATGGAAGTGATGGGCATAGGAGAAAAGGTTCTTAGACCAATCTGTCCTTGGCAACAACTTCAGAAATATATATCAGTTAGTAAGTTATGGGAAGACTGAATTATTTCCAAGTATTTATTTCCAAAGCTGGGGAACAGAAAGAAGCACATACATACAAAAAGAATGGGCAACCAAGGGTTGTTCTTTAGTGTGGTTTATCAAAGAATTGTGAATTACAATGAAATTCTAACTTTGCTACAGTTTCATGTAAAAAAAAAAAAAATCCTGCTTCAGTATCCTGTCTGCCACAAGACTGTTGGCAATTTCTTGGAATGCTGAGGAAACTACTTTTGTAACAATTTTAAAATCTAGAAAACAAAATCAGTGCTTTTAAATTGTTTTGTTTGCAGCATCTGGTTTAAGAAAATATTTCCCATGAAAAGAGAACTGAAGCCTGAGTCTTGTCTCAGTATCAGCAAAATGCAAATCTAGCCAGGGTGTTGGGATCGTCACACTCAAGGCTACTCATAGCACTGTGTGCTGATCCTCACTGCTAACAGTTCAGCTCTGTCACATTACCAATCCTCCCCATGTGAAGTCAGGACACAGGAGGAGCACTGTATGTGGACCTCTGATGGATGCCATCTCCCTCTGTTGGGGCATAAGTGTTGGCTTTTGTGAGCTTTTCCCTGACAGCCTCATGGGTAGCAAGCTGGGACTGTGAGTCTGCTTGCATCAGTGCCATCCCCTGGACATGAATGAGAGAAAACATCTGGGAAAGCTGATTGGAAGCAGATACATTTACTGTACCTTAATGTCTTTTGTAAAAAGGAGTCTGCTTCCACATGACAGAAATGGTTATCTTTGCCACCTAGAATTTAGGGGTTGCTCATCTTTCTGTGCGAAATGAAAAGTATTTAGGCAGGTAGTGTTTCCAGGTAATGAGAATGCAAGTTACTCCTTTAACAATATTTACAGCCTTTTGACTCTGCAAACTTCACACAGGTCCCCTTGTTCCTGCAGTTAAAGTCAAGAGACATGAAATAAAGAGTGACCCAACTCCCCTGGGGTTTGAAGGTATGAGCCTTTCCATACTGCATGAAAACCTGCTTGGCAATATTTGTATATTATTCATGGAATTCACATCTCATCACTGCTGGCAGATGACACTGGCGTCCATTAGGGGTTTGGTGTCAATTTATTATCTGCTTAACTGTGGTAAACACAGCTTGTCACCCCCTTGCCTGTCCCCTGCACTCCTATTTACCAACTTTCACCTAGGGATGGGCCTAAATTAAAGCCCAAGGGAAGTAATGTTCTAGACTGATCTGGATTTTCAGCCTGGCTTCTACCTCACTCTGTAGAGTGCAGCAGCAGGGAGCCAAGGGTCTACTTTTCACTTTCACTTGCAGTCTGGCTGCTTGTATCCCTCTTCCCTTGTTCATGTCTATACGTAATAAGAGGAGCAAGAGCCATGTGCATGACAACTACAGAAGAAGCTAGACTGTGCATTAATATTTATTTAAGGTGCACTGTTTCATTTCAACCAAGAAGAATTTTCACCTATTTGTTGCAGCAGATGCATCAATTATTGCTTAATACCAAAGAGTTAAACTGGGAAATTATTCCCCAGCCACTGGAAGATCACCAGCTTCCATTGTCAGCTTTCTGCTTTACATGAGGATTTGCCAGAGTGCGTTGCTTTGTCGGGCACAAGCAGTCAGGTACCCCTGCTGCAGGACAGGGAGGAAGGTGATGTAGGATGAGGAAACCTTATTTAGGATTATGTTACTTTGCACAAAACCTTGGTAGAAAGGGCAGGTGGCCAGGTCAGTGATTAAATCAGACATATCAGAGCTATCTCCTATGTCACTTCCAGCAGAAGAGGAGAATGGAACAGAAGGTTGGAAGAAACAATTCAGAGACAGCAGAGGAAATAGTAGTTTTGCTGTTTGCCAAATAATTCCTTTTGACAGTCACCTCTGAGAGTATGTTTAAAATCATCCTGGCACCCAGCACCAGAATTTCACAAACTGTTGTGTTTATACCTCACTTTCCTCACTGACAGACACTTCTAATCTTAGTATAGCATGCGGCTGCAGAGGTAGGGGGTATTTCAAAGTGCAAATACTATATGTAGGATAGAGCTGAATTGATCCTCACTAGTTAAAAACATGGTCCTACTGCGCAGCATCCCTCACTAGACAGAGTTTCTTTAAGCAGGACAATGAACATTACCATTCCTGTACCAGAAGATATTGCTGCTATTGCCAGGGCTCTGACAGAGTTAATATCACAAAGGATTTGATGTACTTAGATAAAAATTTCCCCTCCCAAGACTGTGTTGAATTCATCAAGAGTGAAATAATTAATTTCTGTCTGGAAAGAATAGCCTCCCTGCTTGCCTTTCATTGTCATATGGATGGATATCAAAACCATGTATAATCACCTACAGAATGACTTGATATGCTGCAAGGAAAATATGCTAAAAATATGTAAGGAATCTGTAGTGAAATAGAACACTGTACTGTTCACCCAGCAATCACTTTCCTTAAATAACATCAATATTTTTGTTTAATTCATTTGGCTGTTCTCTGTCCTTCTCAGACAGCTTTTCTGTGGAATGCTGCTGTCTTTTCACTCATTTGTGCTGGTCACATTTCTCCTTTTTTATAACTGTTGGACCCCAGTCCACCTGTTCGTTAAAGAGACTACCAATTGCGGAGGTGATACAGGAATTCACTTTGTACTTGTTGTCTGGTCACTATTTCACCTTGAAGACACAAATTGTACTTCCTGTCACAGATGCTTTTGAGAACAACATATTGGCCCAGACTAAGTGTAATACCGGTTCCACCACAAGACCTGTACCTAGATCAGCTTCACAGACAGGTAAACAAAATTAAAACATTTATCATCTCAGTTTGAGAGTGTAATATAAATTTATGATAATATTTACTCTCTGTAACTTCAAGAGATTTTTCTCTTTTAATGAACATCATTTCCAATGAAAGAACAAACTTGGATCACTCACGGGTATAAAAACAATATCCCAGGTTCTGGTTTACTGTAGGTCAGGCAGAGATGAAAAGAACTGACTTAATTGGTGTCAGAGAGCTCAGAATTTTACCTGTGTTGCTTTATAGCTTGTAAGTACATGAAACTTAGGCTATTTTTTAGACTCTGAAATTAGAACGGCAATTTGTGTGTAAGAGGAAGGCTGATGCATTGTATTTGTAAGGAATCACTGATGTCTGGTTTCTGCCCTAGGCACTTTCTGCAAATGATGGTGGCAAAAGATCACCAAAGCTTTGTCTAAGGGGGATATCTTTTTCTTTTGGTGTTTGTAGCCCACATGGTGAAGTTGAACTGAAACTGGTGTAGCAGTTTTCAGCCAATTAGCATCAATGTATTCTTGCACAGTTAGACGGTTGCTAGTGTTTTGCTGGTGTGATTGAACTGATACAGAATATGGGGCTGAGTTCTATATGCTGCATGGTCTGGAGTTGAAATTGTCTCTTCTGTCTCAAAACTCTGTTGGTATAGACCTTGGCAGAGACACTCACAACCCAGCATGAGCGCCACTTCCAGAGGCGCTTTTGCACCTTGAAAAGTACAGATGACCCAAGCATCCCTGTAGGGTTATAACTGGGGCTGATGTTCTGGTGAAAGAAGGTCACTGTCTCTCCTGTAACTGAATTGCAGTAGTCGAAGCAGTCACAGCCCCTGTGTAACAGGAGGGAGGAGGGGGAGGGTTGCAGAGCTGCACAACCACAGGTTGCACCAACCAATGCCTGTAGCAGGGAGGGTGTGCATGGGGAGAGGTTAAATAGATCAATTAACACACCTATTTCTCCTAGATCAGATCGCTTTTCTGTTTACTACTTGAACTGCCTGGGTTGGTTTTTGTATTTTCTGAGGGCAGGTTTTCCAGTGGGTTGTGTGTGAGTGCTGGGTTCTGCATTATCCTACTGCATGAGCGACTGTCTCTGTGCCTTGTTCTCAGAGCACTGCTTTGCCTTGTCGAGAGAAATGGCCCACACTCTGTAAAGAACTTGATTCAGCATCTGCTCAGTCCAGGTCCCTGTGAATCAACTGATGCACAGAAGGTATATTAAGCAGGAAGGCACATGGTGATTTGACTGACTCCGTTCAGCTTGTATCTGCCAGGGCTGCAGAATCCCTTGGTAGATGCAAGGTCTGTTTCCTCCTAGCTGGATTGCAGTCATCCCTGTGAGAAAAGGGACAGGCATCACGCGTGAAGGAAAGTGTAGATCAAGACTGCCATCTGTACAGAAGAGGCTGAGTTACTTTGCAGCATGGGAGCCTCAGGCAGGCAGGCCTTGTAAGGATCAGCCTGAATTTCCTCAGGACACATCCTCTGGGCATGCTTTTGTAGGTAAAGAAATTGGCTGTTGTGCTTGGACTGAAAAATCTGTCCTTAAGTCCCTTCCACTGGGTTGGGCTGTTTTTGGGTGCATATCATGCAATACGACTTCTAACAGCAAAAATATTCATGAGATGATCTCTACCTACCACCAAGGTCTGGTTGTCTTGTTTTTTACTCCGTCCCTTCCCTGCACTTCCAGCCTGCTCCAGGGTATAGTCTTGAAAGTTGCTCAGGTGTTCATATCACCTTGGGGTGAGATGGAGATAAGAAGTAACCAAAATTCAATATCTTCGGACTTCAATTTATAGATAAACATGTGGAGGTAAGCTGAAAACTGAATGAGCATGGCCTTCTGAAAGTCACATCAGGAAAAGTTGCTACAGTGCTCACTCTGCAGAAATACTCCTGGCCCTTGCTTTCTGTACCTCCTGAACTGAAGAGATTTAGCAATGCTAAACACTCAAGGTATTGATGAGCATGCACATTGTGGCCATACAGTCTGCCCTCCCACAAATGACAGCAAATGGTAAATGGTTTAGAGACAGAATAATGGTTGCAGTGTAATTTTTGCAGCACGATCAGGGAACAAGCTGTAAAAAGGTACAACCAATTCAGTAAGTGGAATAGTGGGAAGTGAACCGGTGACATTTATTTTTAAAAGACTGAGCCTGAAAGAGGCTAATGACTGATAGGCAACTCTTTTTATCTCCTTTGAAAAGGTTGGCCCAGCAGGCAAATGCCGTCTCTAGACACATTTGAAGATTTCGAAGCCATCCCCTCCAGCACAGATGAACTCTCCAACTCTTCCGACTTGGAGGAAGAGACCAACCCTAACAATGTAATTCCTTTTTCAAATTATACTGCCCTTTCCCAGTGCAACCTCCTCTTGACTAAGAACACAATTTAACCTAGAAAGCTTGGGTTCATACCAGCCTCAAATTCATGGATATGTGGGAATATAGAAAATGGAAAGTTGGAAGATTATTCCAAGACACTTTTGTTGACCAGGATCAGGACCATAAAAATTCACCCTTATTTGTAAGCTGTAGCTTTAACTGTTAAAAAAGTGAGGGAATACTTTGAGCTTTTAAAAAGGTAATTTCAGACTCTTCCAGATACCTTATCCTAATGTCACAAATGCAATTTCTGTATCAGTAATGTCTGGCTGGTTAATTCTAAAGTCTGAATGCACAACACAGCTCTATCCTAAGTTTGAGTAATATTTAACCTGGACATTATAAAAGGAATAAAAAGTGACCCAATTCCCTACAGAAGAAATCTCTGATGGTTTGAAATGCCTAATTGAGTATGTAACTAAACTTGTTCCCTCTTGCACAGTGTTCTTTTGTTCAGAGTGACTGTATTTCTGGTGCATTGTTTCATTCATTTTAGGGGACCAATCTTTTTCGGGTAGAAGGCAGTTTTGACAGCTGTTTCCCAGATTCTCTAACACTGGAGGATGGAGATTTAGTGCAGTTCGTGCAGGAGGGAGAGAATGGTCAATGGTAAGTGCAGCAGAGAGACAGAATTTGACAGGTTGAACAGTCATAACCTTCTGGAAGACAGAAAATATTCAGAAGCTGGTCAAAGGCTCTTCAAAACCAATCCAAATCCCTTCTCCTCATTAACTGCAATGTGAAAGAGGCAGTGGGAGTCATGGATGTACAAGCAGCTTTGGTTAATTCCACCTGGTTGGCTTTCATCCCAAATGCTTGCAACATGAGGCTTAAGAGAACAGAGGTTTATGAAAAGGGAACAGAGGGAAATAATTGGGCTTTTGACTCCTTCTAGGCAGAAGGACAACTGTCAAAGGCAGCACCCTCCCATAGGATACATGAGTAAAATTCCTATGCTTTCCACTCAGCTGCAACAGTGAACCAGAGAGTATTTTAACCCCAAAGGCTTAGCTATAAGACATGACTGATGAACTGGAATGAATCTGCCCCTGCCGAGCTCACATACATTTTGGTGTGTGTATTCTCTCTTGCTGACAAGTGAGTGTTAGGAACAGACCTGGCTGGACATCTGGATTCTCCTTCCATGAGTAATTTGGAGGAAGAAGATCTGATGTCCTTGAAGTCCCCATGCAGTCAGACCCTTCACTCAGGACTGAGGTGCAGCTGAGGTGGGAACAAGTCCCATACAATGAAGTAGATGGCAGTGGAACTAAACCCATCCACCCCAGATGGTATTTACAGCAAGGGAATTTTAATTCAGCTCTGAATTTGGCCTGGGGGCTCAAACACAGGCCAAAGCCACTGCTTCCTTGTCACATGCTTGGAAGTGAACTTGATGTGGAATACTGGGTCACCATCTGAGACCGCTGAAACTTCATCGCTGGCTACCTCTGGGATTGCCCTGGGTCCTCTGCCTTCTTCATTAGTTTAGGAAATAGCTGCCCAACATGCATCTCTAAAAAACACAACCCAGGAAAAGGGAATGTAGGGAAATTTACTGACTGTTCTCTGAATTTCAGGTTAGTGAAGAAACTGGTCTCTGAGAAAAGCGACTGGGTTCCTTCCAGTATATTGCAGCCAGCAGAGGGGGACAGTCACAACATTATCAAGAACAGCAATGCAGGTAACAGAGAAAATGTGTTACTGGCATTTAATTTTTTTTTTAATACTAAAAAAGGATGTGATAAACCATGCACTTTCTATAGCAAAGTACTAGGCCTGGGTGTATGTGCGTGCTGCAGTCTCTGGTGACGCAGCTGAACTAGCCTGAAATTTAGTGCTGTGGGTCTCAGAGCTAGTTGGGCCCAACAGCTTACTTTGGCATGGCTTAATTGTTTTCCCCTTCCTGGGCAGAATTTTAATCTCCCACCAAATTCCTGTGGCTACCAGGACCCCGTCTGGCTACTTTAGAGCTAGCCCAAGTGTGTCCTACAGCAGGGTGTGTTGTAACTGCAGGACAGCTTTCACCCCAACACAGGTAGCGTTTGGATTTAGATCTGATTCAGCATCAGAGCTGTGGTTCTGATCTAGGTTTGAAAACATTAAAATCTCATGAACCATTACTGCTTTCATCTTATTGCTGGCTTCAAAGGCTGGAGGAAGGGCTGCTCTGGCAAGAACTCAGCCAAATAAGCACTAAAAGTCAAGCTTCCTTCAGCTTGGTTGTGACCTAACACACAAACAGGTTGTACTGGAAAAGCTGAATCTCAGCAACTCTGCAGATCAAGGGTTCAATTTTAGTTCTTTTTTTTTTTTTTTCTTTTTTTTCCCTCCCATCCTTAAATATAATTTACCAACATGTGTCCTGCTTTTCTTCTGGTGACAGAAGGAAGCAAAATCTGTCACAGACATTCACCAAGGACCTGTGATAGAGAACTACCAGTATTTTATTCTTAGTTACTGGTTTCTTTTGTGGGTTTTGTGGATTTTTTTTTTTTTTGTCAGTTTGTTCAAGTGGAGAAAAAAGGTTTTGGAAGTTAAGTAGGATTCTTTGCTGTGGTTTAAAGGGAGTTTGGTAATTGCTGCTACTTCACCTTTGCAGCAGGTCAGTTCTGTCTTCACCCTCAGTGCCTAACTGTGACACTCATTTCTTTGTAATGTCTAATGCTCCAAAAGAAATAAAAAGCCACACACACATTACAGTTAGTTACATGCCAAAAGAGCCTCCTTTACCTTTAATGAAGGAATTAGGAAAGCAGAAGAATTGTGATTTTTATTTATTTATTTATTTTAAAAATCTTATTTTATGCTTTTAACAATTAACCTCAAGACTGTAGATGGGAATTCCTTTAGACGTGTTGTAGTGACAATGCCCATGTCCTCCTTTTCAGACATGTACAACGATTCCTGCAGTACAGCCTCAGTAGAGTCAGACAGCAAGGAGAGCGAGGTGGCCAAAAGCTTCCCAGCAGAACAGAGGGCTGGCAGCTGAACAGCAGAACCAGCCTTCCTCAGGACCCCATCCATCTCTGTTTATTTTGGGTGGACAATGGATCAAAGTTGCCTTTCTCACAAGCTCTGAGGTTCATAACTCACTAAAATTTTGTCAGCATGAACAGATAAGAATTGTGCTATCCACCTGGCAAGCTGGGAAAAACAAACTTGAAAGAAGCATTAAACATCCAGAAAGCATCAAAACCCACCTTCAGTATTAGAGGAGAAAAATGCTTCTCGCATTGATTATCAGTTTCAGAAGATGTGGCCTAAATTAGGTCGACAGCAGAGCTGAAGAGTCACTATGCACGCACCTTTTGGCAACTTTGCTTGAACACAGAGTTACTGCAGAGGGACACATGCATGGTTACGAGTTCTTGCTCCACCATGGGGTCACCTGGAGGTTTTTCCATTTGCTTGCCTCTGGCTGTGCCTTCCCCATCCTCCTTCATTCCAGCTGACACATCACAAATGTGCCCTTTTTGCTGATGGTCAAGACCAAAACCATCCCATTTTAGTGTGGCTGTGGAAAGGAAACACCTGACTTGGACCATCAGTGAGGCTTCATGTGCAATGAAGTGACTACTTTTCAATGGCACGGTGAACGACCCACTGTGTACAGTGTTATGTTGGAATGATGTAGCTGGCAACTCCTGGCTATGAGGTGGAGGTGCAGGGCTTAGCTGGGAAGCAAAGCCGTGTGACAGCTGCTGTGACAAAGAACATTTTGAACTCTTTTTACAATATAAGTCATTCCTCTGCAGTCTGTGGTTGCTGGATCACAATCCTTTGCATTTGGTGCCGGGAATTCAACTGAATGCCATTTAATGTCATATGTTTGAGTAGACTGCATGCTCTCTTTGTGTGCTGGGTTATGGAGTAGATAACATTTCATCCCCCATTTGGAATATACATTGCAAATAGGCAGTGAGCATTAGATGCTCCAGTGAGTGGATAAAGTATTGTTGTTAAATATTTCTTTCCAGGACATATGCTTACAGGACTGTACCAAATCTCTGCCACATAAGGATGTGATATAAAGTTATTATTCCTATACAAGCCATTAGCTCATTTAGAGCAGCTGTTAAGGCATTTTGATGGTAATTGGGTCTTAGTTCCCACAAAAGCTGCTAATACTTTAGTAAAGATAAGTATTGTTTAAGAGTTGCAAACAGGCAAAGATCAGCCTGGTAAAAATGACCTTAGAAGCTCAAGAGGGAGTAACTGGCTTTCACTATTAGGGATTTTTTGTTTAATTCTGAGACCAGTGGTGCCCTATGTAAATAACAAAGGGGACAAAAACACTAAAAATGATGGTGAAGCAAAACCAAAATAGTAATTGAACCTCTGAGCAAAACAGTAGGAGTCTGTATGATTTCTGCTGTCATCTTTGCAGGGACCTGAATGTTTTTCTTTGTGTCTCAGTGGAAGCTGGCATTGTAAATATCTCCATGAGTGAGTCAGGATAGCTATGAAGCAGGTAGATAGTCCCATTCAGGAAAAAGTCTTGGAGTAGATAAAGGCTTAGTCAGATTTTCTTTGCCTGCAAAGACTGCTTGCTTAATTATGAGTTGCAGTGTGGTTGTTAATTCCCCTGGTTCTTCTAACCATCAATATCTAAACTCTGTGACTTCTGATGTTTTCCATTCATGACTAAAGGACCTGAGAGTCCTGTACATTTTTGGACGGTAATTTTTTCCTGCAAAGCTAAGAGCTTGTCTGTTTTGTGATGGTCATTTAACTTAAAAATGACACGTAGGCTCTCAGGAACATGAATCCTGTTAGTCTACTGTAGCTATGAGCATCTTGAGGGAGGAGCCAATTCCTTTCAGTCCCCTAAGGAAATGTGCAGTGACATTTACTTACAGTGCAATCCTTTTATCCTTTCCCTAAAATGATTTAATTTTTGTTTCTTTATTACTTTCAGTAGTTTTTGCACAGCCTGATAACAGTGCTTCTCTCTACTCCTGCCTTAAGCATAGGAGAGGAAAGGGGGAGGGAGCTTTGATTGCACATTAATAAACATGGTAAACTTTTGTTTGTGTGTGAGAGAGAGATGGGGAAGGGTTGCCCTGGGCATATGAAACTGGCAAAACTAGGAGTTGTGATGTTGCTGACAGATGGAAAGATGAAAACCTGCACTTTGGAGTTTTTTGGAGAATTCTCATTCTAACCATGGAATGGCAGTGGGAAGTCTCTCTTGGAACTGAAGATGGAAGATCCATTTCTTACCTCTGCTGTGCACAAGCTGACAGTGTGCTAGTCCTGTATCCCCCGGTGCCTCGATACCCTCCTGTGAAATGAGAGCTATAGCATTTCCCATGTGTTGAACTCTGATGATAACTTTTAGCATGCATCAAAAAATTAGGGACCCTCTAGGGGAGAGCAAAGCATTCAACCCCATATGTCCCACTGTGGGACATGAGTGTCCATGGTGGCATCCTGCGGGGTGGTCTAGAGCTGGAGCAGGGGAGAGGATCGCTGCAAAAGTGTCTCCTCTCTCCCAGCTCACCATCTCATCATGACAACTGCAAAGGTATGGACTGGATTACAGCAATTCCTCCCTACTTGTCTTTTGAAAACAATTTCTTTTTTTCTTGTGTACAATCTCATGTTTTATCCTGTAGGACCAAAGTTTGAGTCACTCCTGCACCATGAACATCCTTAGGATGACAAGGAACTCACTGCCCTGTGAGTATGTGCAGCAGTGGCACGGAACTCTGGTCTTGGTGGTCTTTGGAGCTGATTGTATCTCAGCTATCCTTGGACATTACTGAACCTGATCAGGGAGCCCACAACCATTAATTGTGTCTTTAACCTTCCTGCAATGCTGATGAGCCAAAGGCAGCTGCCTGTTTCTCTCTCCATGGCCCAAGCTCAGACCATACTGCAACCATTGCAGCTGCTGCTGGGGAGTAACCGGTGCCCTTTGCCTGGTTGATGCCTGTGGTGCAAATGTTGGTGAGGCTGTGACACGCTGCTGGGTTTTCTTCTTTAAAGAATGAAGTTCAATGACAGATCAGGCTGCTGACAAGTCTGAGAGCAGCCAACAAATGTAATCTTTTGGCTTTGATAATGAGACAAACTGGGGTTTGATGTGTTGGGTTTTTTTAACAGTAGACAGGATAGTCTTTTAATTACTGTATATCTGTCAAGCAAAGTGATAATTAAGGGAATGACTCTTCATGTACAGACTAGAATATAATTTGGTCATGTCCAAAAAGACTAATGTTTATGTTAAAGTATGTACGCTTACCCTGTATGTAAGTTTTTGACTCCCATCATTTTCAGGTAGAAGGACCTAAAAATTATAGTTTTCAAGTATGGATTTCATTTCAGTGTTATTTGGAGATGATACAGTGACCAGAAAGTCATTTAAAAGTAACAGTTGCCACTAAGTTTCAGTTGTAGAAGAGATGAAGTCCAAGGTAAAATCTATGCTGTAGCAGCACTCATGGTTGAGAATTGTGCCCTTGCTGCTTGACCAGCGAGTCTGTGCCAGCTGCCTGGATGTTCTCTGGGGGTCCAGATTAGTGAGACCTGCCCTCTGGGCTGAGGTTTTGACTTGGATCTCCTCCCTCTGCTGCCATCTTCTGTGAAACTTGCAGAGACTTCACATCCTCAAAACTCTACCCTCTGCTCAGTCAGGTGTAGTTGGGCAACTGACTACTTCCTTACTGGTGCTAATGACAAACAGACAGGCAGTTACCATGATTCACAAATCTTGCTTTTAGTAAACCAGGCTAAAGTGTAATCAGGCCTGGTCCTCTCCTCCTCTCACGTCTAACCCCGCTGGCTGGAGAATCAGGCCAACGGTTGCTGTCTCGATCAGAAACAGCTGCAGCCAAACCACCTCTGAACACTGGCTTTTCTTGTCAGTGACAACAAAGTTGTGCGTGTGTCTTATATTCTGGTTGTGTATGTGATGAAAAGCCATTTTATTATTCATAATTTTCTTAGACTCTTGAGATTTCAAGCAGGATTGGGTATGAGAATGGCCAGGAGCTTCCTTTCCAAAAATACTTAAAGCCTGACTTCAAATATATATATAATTAGAAATATATAAGAAGAAAAAAAGAGCCAAATTGTGTATTTCTTCTTGCAGCTGGAGCTGAAATAGCTGCTAAGATTTCTCTCCCCAGCTGAGAATTGGTACAGTTTGTTTTTCTTACATATTTTACATGGTGTTGATAATGATGTATTTGTATATTGTGACTGATGAGAGATAATCAGACAGGGAAAGAGTACAGAATTACCTGTCCTTTTTTCCCAGTCAAGACAGAATGTATGAATTTATTACAAGAAAAAAAGTGTGCAAATGAACTTCCTGTAATTAGGCCGTTCTGACCTGTGTAGAACCACCCTTTGTTTGAAATTTATAAAAATTATAACTAGTACAAAACATTGTGGTTGATGTCTCTATATGAAATAAGTCAAATGAGCTTTCCTTCTATTCAAAATAAATGAGTATGAGTAAAGGCACATCATCACACCTGAAAAACCCACACATCTGCCCAATATAACTTTATTTGTCCAGCACACGTGTCACAAAAGGCACAGTGTGGTTTGTTGTTTGGGGTTTTTTTAACTTTACCCATGTTCCTGAATCCCTGGGACTCTTAGGATAGTGTGAAGGTTCACACAGTTCAGCGTTGTGTATGCTAATGCTCCATCCATAAGGCAAGAAAGTTGTAGGGTAACTTTATTATACTTGCCTCTGAGATACCTGCGTAACTTTGGCCACCAGCGGTTTATTAGGGAATGCTACTTGACTCAAATGCATGTTATGGATGATGTAGAAGGGCAAGCAGGTAAAAATGACAATGTAGAAACACAATGCAAATAGAGAGAGAAATGTAAATTTGAACTAATTTCAGTGGTACCTGGACTTCTTCCAAGCAAGCACTCACCTCACCTAAGCTTTCAGGTCATTTGCCTTAGCGCGTTACTGCAGCGCAATGAGGAAATGAGGAATTAAAGCCACACCAGGTCCCAGGTGTGGGGCTTGCTTTGTTCCCCCCACACCAAGCAGGACCCATGGCAAAGGTCCAGGGCTGGAATTCCAACTGCACACGTGAGCAGGTATTGCTTTCTCCTCCTGCAGATCTCTGGTGTGTGGCTATGCTTGCTGGGACCTGTCCGTGCAGCTCCTGTCCAGGCTTGGTGTGGTTTGCAGCAGGTGCTTCATGGGCATTGTTATTTGCTGAGGAGGGTGTTTGGATGCAACACTAATAGTGACCCACCCTGGCTGATCCACCTTCAACAAGGTCAGCCCTGGGAGCAAGACTGAACCAGCCAGTAAAGGCTGCTGACAGTCCCCAACTGGGACCAGAGCCCGTTTGGGGCTTTGCTCAGCCCTGTCTCACTTTTGACAGGTGCTCTGTGGAGATGGCTCAAGTTCACACCACTCTAGGAAGTAGTTTTTTAAAGGACACAGAGAAAGTACTGATGTACAGGTTGTAACCCCCCACTGTGGTACAGCTGCAGTTTGCACCATGTTATCAAAAGCGCAGAGCCCCACTGCAGTGTAAGAGCCTGTCCTCCCCCCAGTTAGCCCAGCAGTCCTTTCTGTTTTCACTTTCTGTCCTAACCGTCATTTATTTCCTACTGCAGTAGTTCACAGACAAGAAGCATCAGTCTCCTCCTTCCTCTCCACCTCCTTTTGAGCCATGTGACTGAGCACTCCCTGCATCAAGTGAAACTTTTCAGTCCCCAGGAAACTTTGATTTTCTTCCCACCTGCTCCACGGTGAGAAGCAGCATCTGTCAAACCTATAGCTGTGCTGGCCATGGGGAGGAGACCATGGCAGTTCGTCTTGCTAACCTTCGCCTGCAGTGAGTAACATCTTCCATCATTTCTATCAGAAAAATGAGATAGACTGTGCCTGTTTTGTTTCCTTGCAGTCAGGATAGCACCTGAAAACTCTTTCAGGACTGAAAATTTTAAATGGTTTTGTTGCTAGCAAGAAGTGTGCTTTCAGTTAAGTCCCACTGCAAAGAAATAACTAACTACATTTAATTGCAGCTGGTATAGACTTAGTCTGATAATTTTCTGTGTATCTTCCCTTGCACTCTGTGGTGACAAACAGATTGTGTGATGGAGTCAGGTCAGTACGCTAATAGAAGCAGACTTTTTTGGGCTTGCTTTTCAAAGGAAAAGGAACTGCCTGTAACTAAGGAAGTGTTTCTTGAGTAATTTGTCTGCATTGCAAGGTGCAGAGCATGACCAGGAAAGCAAGAGTGAGGGAGGGGGCTTGGAGAAGACAGGCTGGGGCTTATGTCAATGACAAATCCACATCAAAGTCACTGTTCAATCCTTAATATTGCTCTGTGAAAATCTATGGAGCCAGACTGGTCAAGGATGTGTCCCAGCATGTTAAGTCACTTCTCAGCACCTGCAGCAGTACAAAATCTGCCAGGTGAAGAAGGACAGAGTGTGATTTAATCTGTGTAGTGGCTAAAGGTTTGAGCTCGCGGGTGGGGCACTGGATTTCTGCAGCATGTTTTGGCATCAGCCAACAGGGATTGTGCAGTTAAGACCCCCGTCCCTCTCCTAGCATAGTGATCAGGGAAACAACCCGGGGACTCAACCACAAGCAGCTCCTGCTATATCTGCTCTGCTTTCCCACGCACACTTCAGAGCCAGAGCCTGCTGAAGTAGCCCCAAAATGTGTACATGGAAGGAGAGCAAGACCAGGCTGAGAGAAGTAACACTAGTGACACAGTAGTCATCAAGGAACTTTTTGACCAGAAAGTATTTGTTTCCTTAGCTCCTTATCCATTTCTGATGATTCCTATCATAATTTGTATTGATGTTTATGAATGCCACAAAGTCAAGTCTTTCTGTGCAGATAGGCAATTAAACATAATTACAGTTTAAAGGATACAGGTCTGATGGGATGGATGGTAAAGAAACAGCTACTGTGCTGGAGGGAAACTATGGCAGTATTGAAACCTCTCAGAAAATCTCAGTGTATTCCAATGCCTCCTCAAAGACTCAAACCAAAGCAGACAGAGCCAACAAGAGTGTTTGCAGTGCTTGTAGGAGCTGGGGCAGGTTTTTGTGACCATGCAAAATCAGTCAGCTAAACATGAGCTTTTCATAGTCAGGGAAGGTCTAGATTAGATATTAGGAAGAAACTCTTCACTGAGAGAGTGGTTAGGCACTGGAACAGGCTGCCCG
>JANIJG010016101.1:37590-54722 GCA_024611175.1 Megaceryle torquata
GAGTGGTTAGGCACTGGAACAGGCTGCCCAGGGAGGTAGTGGAGTCATCATCCCTGGAGGTGTTTAAAAAAATGAGTGGATGTAGCACTTGAGGCTGTGGTCTAATGGACAGAGAGATGTTAGGGTGAAGGTTGGACTTGATGATCCTAGAGGTTCTTTCCAACCCTAATGATTCTATGATTCTTCTGGGCAGCATAAAGAGGAATAAACCTGCTAGGTGGCTGAACATCATGAGTGTGTAGTTAGAAGAGAAGGGGAAAGAATCTTCAGCAAGAGTTTTTTTCACCCACCTCATTACAGAACAGCAGTCTGAGAAATGTCACAGCCAGACCATGGCACTAAGTGCTCCACTTCCCACCTGGGGATGAATGCCTGAGGGCAGAGCAGTGATGTTCCTTTGTTGGCATTGACTGAGACTTGTTACCAAAGCATGAAAAAGGGGGCACCAGGCCCAGACTGGGAGCAGAGAATTTCTGAGAGCTGCCTTGATTCTTTTCTGAGGGTTTTGTTCTGGACCATTGCATGCATGGAGCCTTGCTGGACGGAAATGCAACCCTTGGCATTTGTAATGCACGACTTTGATGCTGAGGCAAGATGAGGGGGTAGCAGCTGCTTGCTTCATCCAGAAACACACACTGCAGGGAGTATGCATCCCTCAAGCAAAATGTTGGTTGTATGAAGTTTTGAGCTGGCTTCATGGAGGGGAAAAAAGAAAAAAAAGAGATCAATGGGGATGCAGAGCTGCATTTCTTCGTTGGTCTGTGTCTCCTTTTGCTGGCAGAGCCGTAAGACGAGCTGTGGCAGGGGGATCTGTGCAGGTGGCTCCTTTGCTGAGCTCTTCCAGGCTCACTGAAAGGCAATGATTCAATGCTGAGGGAGCCATGGTGAAGCTTTCCAGGGCTTAGCTGGAGGGTAGGTCAGGCACCCCATGGACCCCACCTGCTCCTTCAAACAGCAGAGCTACCCAACTACATCCAACAGTCACCGAAGAAGAGCAAAGACCATTAAGTTCAAGCAGAAAGCAATCCTTGCCCATCCCTGGGAGCCTATGTGGCCAAATGCCTTTTGAGAAGACAACAGATTTAGCAGAGTGGCCATGGCCACGCCCTTACAGAAACTCCAAACTACTTAGGAGAGCCATGGGAGGCTGGAAGAATGGTCTAGCAGGTCATTTGGGGAGCACCATGCAATGGATCACCCCACAGACATTTCTGACTTTACCCCTCTGTGGCCCTGTCAGGTTGAATATTTCTCTGCTGAAAACCAGTCTGGTTGAAATGACCTTTTGGGGAAAATAATTCATTTAAAAGCTATGGGTGGCATCCAGATGTCAGTGAAATGTTTCACTCCACATCTGTAAGATAAGTGTTATGTGGTCAGTGATTGAAACCAATCTGATAACTAAAAGCTAATAAGACTGACTATTTAAGAATTGAGTAAAATTAAATGTGGCTTGTTTTGCAATCTTGTAGGGGAAAAAATAGTGCAAATTGAAACTTCTTTTCTGGTTTTATTGTGCCAATACACTTAGATGTAACTACCTATAGCTGCTATACGGCAACTGCTCTGATTTTCCCCTGGCACACAGAGATAATTTATCTGCTTTTCAGTTCTGCCAGCAGGTGTGGGAAAGTCTAGGAGAAAGTGAGAAAGTGAACTGAAGTATTATATTAATTATGGCATTTTTAGATTCCTTCTGATAGAATTTGCAATCAGAGGGATCTGTCCTGTTATTTTTGTGGCTTTTCACCTTTATCGAGTTGCACTTTGATGATAACAGCCACACTGGTAGTCAAATATACTCTGTACAGCACAGAGGTGAAACATCTTGTGAAATTTCAACCATTTCCACTCTGAATGTGTCTCTGGCCTTAACTGATCCTAAAATCCAAATCTCAGCAACCTGCTTGGCACAAACCTTTGACACTAATTCGTGAGGAATTTCTTTGGAAGAACCAGCATACAATAAACTCCTTAGATGATGTTTTGTGGCATCATCTATGGAGCTGTACTGCTAGGAATATGAGCTGTCATGAGCTTTTGGGTCTCTTTTGTCTCCAAACTGGAGAATTCAGTTCTGTCGTCCAGCTAAGGTAGGCAGTAAGGTATTTAACTACACCCGAAGCTTCATGCACATCGAGGAATTCATATATGTTAGTGATTTATGATTTCTTTTAGCTTGACTTTGTCTTTACAGGGTCTTGTTGCATACTCACAAAGACTCCATCAGAAGAGTTGTGAACCTCATCTATTCTACAATGTACTTTTCTTACTTTTTCTTCACTTCATCATTTGCATTTAGGAGACAGGTATTTTATTCTCAGTTCTTCAAGGACTTGTTTCTGTAAATGTTATAATATGGAAGCATGATTTTGGTGCTGTGACTATTTTCAGATATGGTCCAAAACAGCCCTGGATGCTGTACCCTGAAATTTGTTTCTCATTGCTGAAAGCCCATCACTAAGAGGGCTGGTCTTTCCTTGGTTGGAGCATCCCCTTGGGTACCTCCCAGGAGGAAGAACTTCAGAGTTCAATCTGGAATGGCCCCAACAAAATAATAAATAAATATCTGGAATTTCCCTGCTTCCCAGACTAGTTTCCCAGACTATTTTGAATCACTGTAAGACCATTATGCTGTCTCACTTCCTTGACACACAGAAAATGTTCCCTTTCCCCATGCTTCGTTGCTAAGTAACCACCCACCCCTCTGCCTGTTACACCCACTTCATCTTCCTTAGATCCTGATAATGTTTCTAGCAAATCTTACTGTACTACTGCTTGTAAGGGAGTTCTTGTGAAAGGGAGTTCTTGTGCTGCCTGGCGATTGTACAAGGTCTCCCCACACCTCCAGCATCCTCTGACTATCCCCTGACGACTTCAGCAGTAAAAGTGGTGTGTGGGGAGCTGGGAGCCAATGTGCTTCCACTGCAGTGGGTATATTCAGTGGTGTGAAGAGCAGGGAAGTGGTGAAAAGCTATGGATAGTCCTACAATGTGTCTACTTTCACTCTCCTGTCGGGACTGGAACCAAACACAAAATAAAATCACATCACCCATTTGATAACAAAATCAGTGCAGTTATGTTGTGGGTATCAACAGAAACGTTATATGTAAAGGATTCTAGACTACTGATTCATTTGTTTTTTTGCAGCATTTTCCTCCTGCTTTGTTGAAGTGGCCCTGGGGATCGAACTGTCTTCAGAAACCACATCCTTCCATCATACATCTACTTCTGCTCAGCCACTTTCCCTTAATCATTCCTCACCCCATCAAGGCACCACAGGTCATTTTAACAGCACAGGCTTTCTTAAAACAACACCCACAAGCCACAGAACAACTGTGCAGACAGCAGACCAGCACCAGGTAATAACAGCACCAGACCATCACACAACAGCCCAGGCAGAAGCAACCACCATGCAAGTGACCAGCCAGAAATCTCTCACAGCGTTATCCACAACATTAGCAGACAACACAACTACAGCCAGTCAGGCTACAACCCAGGCATTGGAAACAGTTACATCTGTAGTGAAGAACACAACCATGCACCCTACATCCTCAACCATGCAAGCCAGAACACATGTGAGCACAGAAATGACAGCAGCACCCACAAACACAACCCTAAAACATAAAACGGCAAATACACAAATGACAGCTGCTACAGCAACTACAGCCATCACCATGCAAACTGTAAAGCCCACCACAGGGTCAGGAAATCAAACAACAGCAACAACTAAAAGTCCAACAGCCACAGCCATGACCAATACAACAACCATTCATCCAAGGACTCAAACAACCATCCCATCTACTACAACGACAGCGAGACCCACTTTTGCACCGCAGCCTTATCCCATCCCCACTGGCACGTACACTGTTTCCAATGGAACCAGCATCTGCATCAAAGCTGTCATGGGTTTGCAACTGATGGTTCAAAATACACAGAAGGTGAGGTGGAAGCACAAGGCTGAGCTTTGTAATGACTGTTTCTTGATTAGCTGGCACTTCTTCTTTCAAAGCAATTTTCAGAAGTTAGCTTGTGTGATAAAAATGAAGTGGTTTGCTACCAGCCTGAGGGCTCTTCTGTGCCACAGCATCTCAGCTGCTGTACTTTGTCTTATATGAGGATGTCACTGCGAAGTACGGATGTTTTCTTAGTGATGTATGTGTAGTAGCAACGCTGGGGGGAGATTGTTCTGCCTTCACTGTTACTTGTGCTATGGGAGCTTAGTTACAATCTGAATTGACTTCAGTGAAGGGCTTGACATTGCAACTTGCAATGAAAGCGAGAAATAGTCAGCTCACAGGCTTGGACTCAGAGGTGGGTGTCTTGATGCTGACACGTAGAGATTTTATGATCACAGAAACTGCCAGGCTGGGAGCAGAGCAAGGGTTCTGGAAAGTTGGTACCCTCTCCAAGCAGTGATTCACTGTGAATGATTCAGCAAAGGATGTCATAAAACCTGAAATGGTGGCTATGTCCCTCAGACTTATCATTCTGTAGCCTTCATGAATACAGTTTGTGCGGTTACAGACCCAGCCGCTGGAGTTCATGTGCCTTGATCCATCCTCATTACAAATGCAAATATTCTTGTTTGGGGTCTGAATATTTCTAACACGGATGAGTATCTTATGATGGTGAAAGTAATTTTCATTCCTCATCCTGTCAGAAGCCAGGCAGCAAGCATGATTCCCAATCTCATTAAATCAGAGTGAGAGGTTTATTGCATAAGTAAGGTGTGTTTGCAGCCCTGAACAGAGTTTAGCTCCTCCAGTCTCAGAGTTCTCCTTTTAGACTATATTGTGGGTTGGCAAACACCAGAGATGAACTGTGCAGCACATGATGAGAAGACTGGGGTGATATGAGGAGCAACATGTGTCAAAGCCAATCTAACCCCTGCCTGCCTCTGTCTTGCTCTTTCCTCTGCCTTCAGGCACATGTTCCCACAGTTCCTTCTTTTTAAATTACCACTGGTGCTGGTCTGACCCTGCTCTGAATCATATCAGTTCACTGAATGAGCAGAAAACAATATTTTCTTCCAGCTTGATGCACTGGAACAGCTTGGTGATGCTGACAAGCACTAGTGCTGGTTTACAAGTGAGGAATGACCCTGGCAAACAGCAATTAGCCTGCCACGACCACTGGCTTGTTCATTCAGCCACACAGAGCCTCTCTTAAAAAAAAAAAAGGAAAAGCAGCTATACATCTTTGTGTGTTTCTTAAGTTTCCCCTGTCCTCTTCACCAGCAGCCTTGCAATGTCTCTTCTCTCCACAGAAGCAGATGGAGTACATGGCTGTCAACCCCAATGCGACAGAGACATCTGGAAGGTGTGGGACAGTGCAGTCAGAGCTGACCATAACTTTCAGTGGAGGGTTTATAAACTTCACCTTTGTAAAGGTAATTGTTGCATTTAAAATGGAAGGAGTGTTTAGGACCAGGGAGCTGAAACTTAGTCTGTCTCTGATCCAGTTTGTGCTGTAGGAAAAGGCATTTCATGCACCACTGTGCTAGTTTTCCACCTCTATATAAGGCACTATTACTCCTGTCCTTCTCAAGATGCTAGAATTCATGGAATCATGGATTAATTCAAGTTGGAAAAAAAACTTTGGAGGCCACGTGCTCTAACCCCCTGCTCAGAGCAGTGCTAACTTCAACATTAAGGCAGGACTTGTCTATTTGAACTTACCATTTGGGAAGGTTTGTATATGCAGTGAAAGGTGCCATCCTTTGGTAGAAAGTGTTAGAAGATGGTGTTAAATCTGCCCATCTAGCAACACAAAGTCTAGAAATAGCCTCAAGCAAAATCTGAATCTCATTTTTACGTAGGTAAAAATCTAGTAGGAGGGAAGGTGAGGTCTGCTGTTTGCATTGGAGTGGGACAGAGGGAATGGGTTTGGGACTGGAGTCCCTCTGAAGGAAGGAGGAGTATCTGCTGGGAGTTCTGACTCCTGCTATCAAGTTGGTCTTATGAAATGGTGTCTCAGGGACCACCTGAATGCATGTGAGGCGAGACATTTGCTTCCCCTAAATGCCAAGTATCATAACTGCCCAGCCAAAAGCCGGCTGTGGTTGTTAAATCCTAGGGGCAGCCTGTGCTGTTGTAAGTGCCCAAAAGCCGTGTTCCATGCACAGCCAAAGAGGCCTAATTTCATCTGAGTGGAAAATTCCAAACAAGTCAACTATAACAACAAAAGTGTAGATAAGTGCACTTAAAATGCACCACACTGAGAAGACTTATAAGTGCACACAGAAACCTGGGCAAGAGAGAGGCCCTGTTTACCAAGCAGGAAAACAAACTTTCTTTTCAACATAGTGTCCGTTGATACCACATTCCCCACTGGGATCACATTGTACGTGGGTGAGGCTTTAACCTAAGTTGCCAAGAGTGCTGCTGCTCTTATAACCACACGAGAAAATTGCCATCTTCTTGCTTCCTCAGACATTTACATGGTTCCCACATTTTGGGAGGCAGCTCACAGTACTGTACATCTGAAAGCTGGTAAGGGCTGGGTGGTGATGCCAGCAGGGCTACGGACAGAAGTTAATGCTGTATATAATGTCATTAATGGTCTGGGAGGAATATGGCACTGGTTGGATCACATCAAACTCCATGTAACGTGCACCAAGGCCCTGTCCTGGAGCTCCATAGCAATTCAGAGCTGCATCTGGCCATCACTGCTGATCTGTGTCCTTCAGTTAAAGAAGCCAAAATGCCAGTCTTACAGCCTAGTTCCAAGCTCAAATTAGTGACAATTAAGAAAAGTACAAATGGTTGATCAGTCATTTGCATAGAAAGTCCAAGCGGCAACAGCAAATTACACCTGAATCATTAAGGTGTGAGCAGAGAAAAGATTTCAGTTAAAAACCATCTTGTTTTTATTTTATGGCAGAAAGTTTTCTAAAAGCTGCAGTGGGAAAGTGAGGTAGAAAATCAGAGAGCTGTTTTAAAACAAAGGATCACTTCAGACCATGAGTGTTTGCTTTAAACGTATTTTTTCCTGCAGCAAAGGCAGCGTTTTCTCTGCCACAAGGATCCTTAGAAAAAGTCTAGTGATTCAAGTACTTATGAAAGCCCAGCGGGTAGCAGCGCTAAGGAGTGTGATGTGAACCTTTAGGAGGTACTTGACCTGTCTTGCCCTGAAAAAGGTGGTTATTGGCACAGCATTAGACAATCCGCCCTTCATTTAAAGATAAGCCTTAAGAACGTAACAGGGCTCAGCCTAGACTTCTTTGAAATTCAAGTTAAGAAGAAACCATTTTTCTGCTGGTTTTTATGTGTTTGGCTCCCACAGCCTCTCTAACTGCTTTGAACCAAGAGTGCTCCAGCCATGGCACTTCTGATTTCAAACTGGTGAAAGAGGAGCTGGATTAGGCCCTGGGGCTGTGGTGCTGGTGTGTGGTAGCAGAAGGTGAGCAGCTGGCTGAGTACTCACCACTGCCGGCTGCTTTTTGCAAAGAACCTGAAAAAAGGAAGTTTTGTGACCAACGCACAAGATGCGAAGTAGGAACAGGTGTTTCCCCCAAGCGAAGTTAACTGTGGCCTAACAGAACATAGTGCTGCTGCCAAAACATGGTAATATTGGACCAATTTATGTCATTAAGTTGGAATAATACCCTCTTCTCTGTTGTATTTATTTCTTAAACACTTTCTTTCTTTCTTAGTTTTCTTTCCAATCCATCCTACCAGCTTTTAAACTGCATAATGTTAAAACTGGGTACATAAGAGACATTCATGTCTGCTGCCATTTATCCACCAGCTGCACTCACCAGTCCCTGTGTGCTCACAACTGGAATTAAACCAAATAAATAGCAGGAGTGCTACATAAACACATTACACTCCAACACTGCTACCAGGGAAAACAGCTCCTAGGGCTGGTTCTCACTCTGTGACAGTCCAGGGGAGAACCAGTGCTCAGGCTGCACCAGGCACATGCAGGCAGGACTCTAAGGGAAATTTTGCTCTGAGTGGTTGTACCAGGTGCTTTCCATGTCAGCAGTCCGTAGGCATGTGAAAAAACCCAGCCAGACCCAACACTGTCAGCGGGGTGGAAAAATCAGTTATTTCACCCCTATACATCCAGGTTACCATTTCCTCATTTGTAGTGACTGCTGTTGGCAGACAAAATAAGAAATGAGAGGTAGCAGCATGAGAGTAGCTCCTGGGTCTCAGCTTGTAACTGACCTCTCCCTGTTCAAACCAACAACGAGAACAGCAGCAGTTTGCTCACGCAAAGGGCACCTGTGCCTAGAGTGCACGGCAGTGCTGAGCATCCCGGGTACTTTGAAAGGTGTGGGCTTAGGTCCTGCAAGCAATCGGGTTGCAGGTCAGCATGGATCAGTTCAGTGCAGAATTACCCAGGACAGCACTACAGGGACTCTCAGTGAAATCAGAGCAGGCAAATAAAAATCCAATGGCCTTTCACATGCCTGTTTGTGTAATGTCTACTGTTTGCTTAAGTCCCTCCTGCTTTTGGTTACCACAAGTATCACACAAATGTGTAGCCTGAGCAGTGTGTTTAAAGTGACATCTGCATGATGCAAGCAGAATTGGTGCTGTAGCTGAGATTGCTGCATTATACCACTTCTTAGCTATTAGATGGAGTGATCTGGAAGAGAAAAAGCAATACATCCAAGTGAATTGGGCCTTGAAGGTGATGCTTTAAAATGTGTTTCTCTGGGAAACTCTTTGTGACCATTTTGCTGTGGTGAACTGTATTTTGTTCACAAATATGAGAAAGTATTACAAATGAAGATGTGTCTTCTTTTGCAGCAAGCTCCAATGTACTATGTCAGTAAAATTGAGAGCAGATTGCAGTTATCTTCTGAAGGTCAGTGATTTTGCATTGTCTTAATGTCATATCAAACTGTTCTGGGCATGGGATAGCCTTTCATACCTTTAAAACACTGGATTTTGTGAATTATGTGTTTTATCGGGATTTCAACACGTCATTCACCTAAATCTTATGGTATGAAAATGGAAGAGAAGGGACTGGGCTGCAATTTCAACGGAATTGTTCAATTTTCTCTGGCCCACCTCTTTTAGAATAGAGATTATTCCAAACCTAAATGTAAGATATAAACCAGTCCTCAGTGTTTTTTATCTGCAAATGCACAAAAATGCCGTGACTTCAGCTCAGTTGCATGCATCTTTCCAATCTAATAAGCAAACTGAATGAAGACAGTATCAGGGTCACAGAAATGCAGAGCTGGATCCAGATTTCCAATACACCAATATGGAGAGCAGGTGTGTCTGATATTTTAGTTTGGCAAAAATATAAGAACTGGACCCAGGCTGAGATTCTTCAAACCATTCTGAAGTCCTAGATCTTGTCTGTGCTCTTCTCAGGCAATTGGATTTTTGTATATAGTCCTGCTTGTCACCATTTGAACAGTCAGGAGCTGCCACAGATGCTACATCCCAAGAGGGATGATGCTAAGAGGACATTGTTTAGATCAAAGAGAAAAATTCCGAGTCTTCACTTCAGATTTTCTCTGATATTAATTTTGCACAAATTCTTCCCAATATATAAAATCTGTGACAGATTAACAACTATACTATGTCACTTCTCCTGTTGTTACTCATAAATATTTGGATTGACTTCTGTCCTTGAAAAAAGGAAAACAAATCAGGAGCTCAACTAAGTGTGTCATAATAGCACTGAGCGTTTTGGAACCTCAGTGTCTATTTTTCTTCTCACTGATGGACACTTTTATTAACTCAGGTGGGGTCTTTTCTGATCTACAGCAATTAAAGTACAAGAAAAGCTGATCCAGAGGACATACCTGCTAAGGATGTTCTCAGTCTAAATGACCAAAGATTTCCTGTGCACTGCTAAGTGCAAACTGCAGCAAATACAAACTAATTGGCCTAATACTAAATTCTGAAATCCTCAGATATCCTTTGAGTCCTCCACAGTGGTGTTGGCAAGAGACATTGCTATCCCTGGCTGTTTGTTACTGTCTCTCTGCAGATGTTGCCATTTCACAGTCCACCAGCAAGTACTTTTACAGTGAGCATGCCTAAGACAAAAATGACTGAATTAACTATACCAGTACACTAGATTTGACTGTAGAAGACCAAGAGTATGCTGCACACTATTGTGTTGGCAGATGTGGTTGAGATACGATGATTCCAAGCTGGTGATGTGGATGATTTGGTCTTTGGTGTATCTGCTTTCAGAGGAGGATACGTATAAAGGATATGCCCAGGTTACAAGATCTTTTCATGCTTTGGACTTGAACCATATTTTCTGTAAATTACTGTAACACTGAAATATGTTTATAAACACATTTAATACATAAAGTAATACAGACTAGATATGTCAAATTCCCATACTAGGGATGGTATCTCTGTTTTGTCTGGAAATAGTCATACTGGAGACCTAAAATAGTTGTCTGCTCCTGGGAGAATCCTAAGTCACTCTTGCAGACTCAGGTTGTTAAAACATGATTAGAAGAAGCATCTTAAATTTTAGACACTTTTTCAGACCCAAGCTCAGCTGAGTTGCCCACTAAAAGCACTCATTTAAACATAGGAGAAATGCAACTGATACCTTATGGGGAAAATGTCCATGTTTTTGTTAAATCTGTGACTACTGGTCCGCCAAAGCACTGGGGATCCTCATTATATCTTAGGAAGATGTTGTTTCCAGCCGAGTTAGTGTGGATTCTCATTTGTCTCTCCTTGTGGCCCCCAGGTATGCTTTACTATGCAGCCATACATGAGAAGCTGTTTACAACAAAACTGGGGAATTCCTTTAAGTGTGTCAGCAAGCAAACCTTCAGCTTAGAGAAGAACTTCCAGCTACTCTTTGTTAATATGCAGCTGCAGGCATTTGATATTGTTGGTAACCAGTTTGGAAAAGGTAAGTTGGACACCTTTTCCATCCTTATGAGATCTACATATCATGGTAGCTTGATAGATTATAACCATACATGTGTGGTGATCCTGTCACAGCTGTAGCACAATCACAGCTTTCTAACAGTTCCCAAATAATGTAACCTGGCTGCTGACAGATTCTAACCCTTTTCTGAGTCATTTTCAATGCAGTGTTGATAGCTATGGAAGATGGAAAAGCATCTTTCCCTCCTGCATTCAGTACCTTCTGCTTCACCTTCTCATTAAAAATATTCAGTTTGACAGCCACTACTCTATTCTTTGCTCATTTTCACCTAGAGTGAGCAGAGGTGTGTTCATGGTTCAGTTCAAGGTCACTGGTCTTGTTACAGTCAGATTTTGGCTATTTTGAAAGGCTCTTGGCACTCATGATGTCACACAGCTGCAGCAGCAAAACTGCCAACTAATAAGGGATATTTGTGAATGCAGGATGATACTTTCAGAGCAGGTGTGTCTAGACACAATGAAATGTGCTCCTGAGGAGGAGTATGATTGGCATGCTCCCAGTTTTAGAACAAAATATGCTGCTTCTGTCTGCAATTTGTCTTTTCTTGAGTACAGCCACAAAGGGGCAACCATTTAGCTTAGTAAAAGACAGAGACAGGCCAGTACTGACTCCCCTGGTCTCTGGATTACCCACACTGGGAGAATATATTTGGGCTCATCACTTCTTCCTACAGCCACACATAGGATTCCTTCTGCAGGGAAATGAGATGTTCTCATCCTTGTTTCTTGTTCAATGATACAGCCAGGTCAGGCTGTGGGGTCCAGGACTGCTGGGTGCACCTTTCTGTGTCCCACAGTAAGGACACTTTCATGATCTACTGACTAACTTCTTATGAGATGCATGAAAGATCCTACAAAAAGGAGAGGTGGACTAGATGGGTCTCTGGTCTCTTTCAAATTGTACATATTCACATTTCTATGATTTCCTCTCAGGGTGTTTTCTACCACAGCTCAGGTGGACAGACAGGCTTGTCAGCTCTCCAGCTCTTCTTTTGTTAGTTTGCCATTTTGGTTTTCTTTCTTATTCTAAAAGTTGGAAAAAATATTTGGGGCTTTTCTAAGACGTGGGCTTTTTTTTTTTTTTCTTTTTGCATACTTTTCTTTGAGTTCTTAAAAGCCACGCTGAGAATCCAGTCTATGCTCTCATTCTCATAAAGATTTTTTTCATGGGATAACACCGAGCTGGAACAATTTACCTGGTCCCTGCATTCCCAGTCAAATCTGTACAATGTTGTTATGTCTTTTGGTATAACCTCACCTCTAGCAGAGACAGAGCTTAGAAAAGCTCTCTGTCCCCCTACCCAAGGTCAGGCTAATCTCTGCTAATTGATACCATATACAAAATTAAATTAGTTTTGCTTTTAATCAGAGGGCTGAGAAAGCAGCTACCACCTTTGAAATAATTCCCCAGTGGTCATGCAATGGTTATGAAACTGCACCTCTGCCATGTATGCAGATTTTGAAAGACAAAATCCCCAGTGAAGGAATGACTCTATACACGTCACCAGCCTCCTCCCCTTGGGTCTCTCAAAACTGGTGGTTTCACTTCTGTTGTTCCTGATTTGTTTATCTTTAAAAGGGGAAGAAAAAGAAAATGCTAGTGATCACTGGTTTCAAGTTCCTTACAGTTTTGGACAGACTGTAGCAGCATTACAGCTTGGCCTGTCTGAGTCTGGAAAGTCATAAAACTGTCTTCTGAACTGCAATTCAGTGTATCAGAAACAATTCCTGGAGTTCATAGCCCAAGGTTTTGTCAAAGCAAAATGACCAATTCAAACATCTCCAGCTTTTGCAATACTCAGATGCAAGTACTTTTCATCTCACTTCCTTAACTGCAGGTTCTATTAACCAGACAAAGCTTTTCAAAGGCAGCATCTAGTAGAGAGCTGATCTGATGCCTTTGGCTTTGTGGCATTGCATCATATGAACTCACCATCTGGAGCAGAGAAGAGGATCAGAGTTTGGGGGGAGCTGTGTGGAGGCTCTGGAGCTGTGACAAGATGTCATTCAATCCACGTGGTCCCTGGGCTAACTGCCTACTGTCACTGTAAAGATTCCCATTGGGAGTTTAGCCCAAGCTGAGCTAAAGTCTGTGCCAGCATAGTCATCAGAATTAGGCAATAATAGAGGCTTTTGTCCTAGAGTGCTGTTGAAATCTGCCTTGGAATAGTCACAGGGAGTGAAAGGGGCTGAGGATGTTGGGTCTCCCTCATAACCTGGGTGTAAACTGGATTCACTACTGAGCTGGGATATACTGTGGGGTTTAGCTGATCAAGCCACCCTACTTAGAGGGTAGTTTGCTACTCAGGTGCCACTCAAAGCACCCACACCAATTTATCCCAATCTAGAAGTTCATTTTTTAAATAATGAGTTTCCATTTAATCAAAGTATGACTTTAATATTAATTTGGATAGGGATTGGCTGATAAAGTCATGATTTTCCCCCTCTGTAACTAAGAGGTATATTTGGAGTGAATATATCTTTGGATGTTTCTTAGAAGACATTATTTGTGTCAAAACCTTTTCTGATATCATCATATGTACAATAAAATTACGATGGTACTATGAAAGCAACTCCCTGGACTAAGTCCAAGGTTTCTGTCTTCCTAATCTCTTGATGTTCTGAGTTGGCCACTATTATTCACAAATATTCTGAATTAAAACCAGAGAATAGTTAGAATTTTATTTTTCTTAGGAAACACTGACTTAACTAGGATCCTTGCTGAGCTAACGATGTACTGGGCTACAGGCTCCCTTCTCTGGCCTCACCCTTTTTCCTGGGCAGAAGCAGATGCCACCATGCAGGAGCAGTTTTTGTCCATGCAGGCTATGTATTGCTCTTTATTTTTAGACTTGCAATCTGTAGTGTGATGCTCCACATCTGCTATCAGCAAGAAAGCTTCTTGCTGTACATGTCCTGGTTTTGATGGTAAAACAATTGCTGTGGACATGAAAGAGAAGAGTCATTCTCCAGTGAAGCATGTAGATATTTCTAAAGGGGCAAGTGTTGGTTTTTTTGAGATAAGATTCACCACAGATAAGAAAGTATTAAATATAGTTCAGGAAAGAAAAAAAAAAAACAAACCAACAACAACAACACCCCCCCCCCCCCCCCCCCCAAACTAAAAAACAACCAATCAAAGAAAAAAACAACCAAACCAAACCAAACCAGCCTCTTCCCTGCTGGATTGATTTGTTTATATCAAAAGGAAAACATAGTCCATGTTGTTTCATTTCAGATGTGCTCTTAAAGTCGGCACACCCTGCACCCCGACGTTGCTCATAAATCACTGATGACCTAAGTTTTCATCATCTGACTTTATTCTGACTGGTTCAAGTTCTTCCTTACATCTGTCCTGTCAGCAGAAGGACCAGTGACAAAAAGGGCATCAAGCTCAAGTGATGTACATCCAAGGGGAAGACCTTCTCACCCTGACACCTTGGTATTTACTGTTTGATTTTCATCAAGGGCAGTACCAGGGGAAAGAAGAGGAATCAGTAGTGTATGGCAGGAGCTGGTTGTGACCCCTTTCTCCAGGACACCCCACATGGGTCACAGGCAACATCTCCCAGAGCTCGTGATCCTGAGCTCAGCATGAGTCTGGGAGCCAGCACCCACCACGATTTGGGAGCACAAAGAACATTTTCCCAGATAAAGGAGAAGGTTAACCAAAAATGCCAGTCTCATTTGGATCTCTCTCAACTCGCTCCAAAACAAATGGCACGTAAACATCGTCAGCTAGAAAAGGAATTGCTGATGACTGAAAGTGAAATTTGTCATTAAAAGTGGAAAATAAATGGGGTGTACTCAGAATGCATCTAGACATAGGCTGAGTTGCTTTTATGCTAATACACTTTCATCAGACCTCCCTAGTGAATACATAAAATGGTCTATTTATTGTAATTGAAGTTTATGATAGAAGTGCCTTCGTATTATCCATGGATGTACACAGCTAGTCAGAAAAAAAACCCACCACATTTTTAATCTCCCTTTTTTGTTCTTCATAACTTCTCCCCATGATTTTCTCTTCGGAAAGTGTTGCTTTCAAGCAAAGCAAGCACAGAGATCTGCTCAGCTGTTTAAAGGCAGAGGTTGGTTCTCGTGGGTACCACACTTCCATCTTCTTTGTCCCTGGTAATCCACAACTGGTGTGTCACTGGTGGCCTCTCTGCTGATGAGATGCACAACTTCATCTCTCAGGGCCTTCTTCTCATTATCCTCCTTAGTGAGCTGAGACAAAGATGTTTGACTGGGGCTCTGAGCACCCTGCTCTAGTTGCAGATGTCCCTGCTCAGTGCAGGGGGGTTGGACTGGATGACCTTGAAAGATCCCTCCCAACCCAAACCGGTCTATGATTCTATGAAGAATATTGTTGCTATTACAGAGAGGCTGTTGCTCTGATCTAAAATAGGTGTAGTTGAATAAAGGTCCAAAATGCAGCAGTTAACTGCAAAATGCCCTTATCTAGGGTGGTAAAATGGACTCCGAAGGGAACAAGTATAAATGTTGCAGCTGTTCTGATGTGCCAGGAGGGTTGCCTTGTTCCATATTAAGCATTCGTGTATTAAAGTCCACTGATCCTGCTCTGATACCTCCTAATGCTTTGAATCTCTTACTGGTGGCTGGCTCAGATCTCTTTCTAACCAGGAGTGTTATGAACCCCATTATCCTCTCTCCTCCTCTCTCTACCCACTTTAAGAATCTTGACTGTGGTCAGAATACCCTTCATGCACATAGGGATTGGGAAAAACTCCCCACTCCCTGCCCCCCTTCCCCAGTATGCAATTTAACCCTCAGCTTCACCATAGCAAGGACATCTGCTCCAGGCCACCATCCCTCCACTACACCCACACTAATGACCTGGAATTCATTAAACTTTTCAAGATTTACAGTCTCCTTGTGCCATAGCCCAAGCAACTCATAGGTAAGTAGGGTGATCAAGCATGGAGACAACTAACCTACGACCTTAAAAGGTCCCTGCCAACCCAAATCAGGGGTGCATGACATCCTGACAGGGTGATCACACTGGGACTAGTGGCACCAGGCAGCTCTCCTGCCTAACTGGGCCTTTTCATAGCATGGGCATCACCCCTGGTGACGCATTCCACACTCCTAGCTCCCTATCACCCCCACACTATCTTTTTATCCAGATCAAGAGCAAAGGTGACAGAGCACCTCTGGTCTTGCCCTGGCACAGGGCAAGAGGTGGTATGACGCCAGAGGATGCAGCAGTTCCAGGGTCTGGTAGTATGTCTTGTGTCTCTACTGGTCAGACATGGCACTCAAGGACCTGATGAAGACCTAATGTGACATGGACATTACAAAAGCCCACCAGATTAATCCAGAAACACCCCAGTGGGTTGAGTTCCCTGACAAGTACATCAGAGGGATTGCAACATTTTGATCACATCCACATGGAATCACAGGATATCTCAAGCTGGGAGGGACCCATAAGGATCATGAATTCCAACTCCCTGACAAAACTCATCAGGAAAGAAAGTGAAATAATCACAGATGAAGGGACAAAATCGAGAGAAGATCCAACAAGAAGTCCCTACATGAAAAAATAAAAAAAAGAGCCAGCAAAGCACAGCTTTGCCCCTCTATGACTGAGTCAAAATATGCAGAGATGTCAGTTTTTTCATATTGCTGTTATGATCAGAGGTCCCAACTTTCTGGAAAAGCACCAGTGCTTATGATCAAGCATCTAAAAATTGCATTTGGTCAGAGCAGCAGCACATCTATGGCTCTGCTGCTCGGAAGCAAACAGCATATACCAGGGCTCCAGAGGGGTTGCCACCATCAGTGTCCATCTGGAGATTTTAGATGACAGATATGAAGAGGAAAGGATGTGAGATAAAAGCATGCCTCTTTTTGACAGTGGGTTCTGCCATGCCATAGCCCAGTGAGGTGCTATGTTGATGGAAGATTATGGGAAGACAGAACACAGTAATCTATAAATATGGGGGTAATTGTGGATATGCCCTCAGAGAGACCTTGTCAGGCTTGAGGGGTGGGCCTGTGCACTTCATGAAGTTCAACACGGTCAAGTACAAGGTCCTGAAACTGGGTCAGGGCAATCTCAAGGACAAATACAGGCTGGGGGATGGAAGGGCTGGAGAGCAGCCCTGAGGAGAAGGACTTGAGGATGCTGGGGGGAGAAGCTGGAGCTGAGCCAGCCCCATGTGCTGGCAGCACAGCAGCCACTGGCACCCTGGGCTGCACCCCCAGCAG
>JANIJG010016102.1:0-31980 GCA_024611175.1 Megaceryle torquata
TCCTTCCTGTGCTGAGGGCTCCAGAGCTGGACGCAGTGCTCCAGGTGAGGTCTGCCCAGAGCAGAGTAGAGCAGCAGAATCCCCTCTCTCCATCTGCTGGCCACACTTCCTTTGCTGCAGCCCAGGATGAGATTTGCCTTCTGGGCTGCAAGCACACCCTGGCTGCTCATGTCCAGCTTCTTGTCTACCTGCACCCCCCAAGGCCTTTTCTGCTGGGCTGCTCTCTATCACCTCCTCCCCCAGCCTGGATTGACAGTGGGGATTGTTCTGGCCCAGGCGCAGGACCCTGCACTTGCTGTTGTTGAACCTCATGAGTGCTTGTGTGGCTGAGCAAAGCTAGTAACACGTAGATGTTTGCATGGATGTTCAATTCTAATACCAGATGAGAGTGAGAGGAAGATATACAATAAAATAAGATGATGTGCAATTAACATATTCTCACCTTAAAACTAAGTAGTATCTGTGTAGTTCATGTGGCTAGGAGATTGCGCTGTATTTAGAATTCAAAGAAGCAGAGCATTATGGTGTAGAGGTGGTTCTTTTCTGCTTAGCTACACTCTGGAGCCAAAAAGCTTTTAGGGCATAGGTAAGTCTGACAGATACATGACTTCAGAACTTGTGCTTATGGGTGCTTCATAGTCACAAAACTGTCAAATCACAAACGGCAGATGGTCCTCTGAGAGTGTGGCACTTGAATGGGGGTATGTCTGAAACACTGCAGAAGGCTGAAAGAAGTGCAGAGAGGCGGCCTTTTCATCCAGATACTGAGAGAAAATTTTCTTTAAATCAAAACTAAAATCTGGACTGATTTTTTTGGCAAGACTGAAGTATTGCTTTGAGTTACTTAAAAATAATAATAATAAAAAAAAGTAGGGGAGCTCTTTCCCTGAGGTTGAAGAACCATTCACTCATTACCAGGAATGGTATATGAAATGGTAGTCTTTAGAGAAATCTTTTTTTCCTCTGTAAAGTGAAAATTGAACATTTTAAAAGGCATCATACACAGAAAGTATGCTGAAGGTAGCTGAAGTGTATGGAATGTTCCCAGCTACCTCTGAGGATTTCTTCAGCACTTGTCAATTAGAAAACCCCTAGACAGAAGGGGTCTGACAGTTGTCACAAACATTGAACAGCACATTAGCACCAAAGTTAGAAATTGTTTAATAGACCATGTTAAATAGTGATCTGCCTGGGAGCATCTCACTTCAGTGAAACTCTGAGATGATTAATTATTTTTCTTCAGGGTTACTAAACCATATGGCAAAACTCACTTCAGTAATGGAGGAAGTGCTCTGAGGCACTGAGTGGGGAAACTGTCGTGTTTAAAAGGAACACTCAAGGCATTTAATGTGTCTTGATGGTATTGAGAAGGATGAATGTCAGTGGAAAACATACTCATTTGTTAAAAAAAAATATAGCAAAATACTGATATACTCTAACCTCTCTGAAAGTGGAAGAAGTGATTTGAGTAACTCAATGCAGTGATACGAATAACTGCGCATTAATTGCAAAAATCAGTAAATCTATTGTTTAGCCCTGTGAACAGGAAATCTGATTCCTAGTACAGTTCCCTGTGAACTGGGTGACAAGGTTGCTATGGGTTTAGCCTAGATGCATAATTTTGTGTGCCATACAGGTAGAAGGTTTAAATAGGAATCTTTTACCTACATGTAAAATATCCTTCTACTTCAGTAGCAAAAGTTTTATGTATAAACATGTGTTGACCACCATCATGCAAGAAGATTGTACCTAGAAAAAAACACCCTTTGATATTAAGTTATTTATTTGTATTTAGCTTGGGTTGGTTTTATGTTTTTCACTCTATTACAGTGTGTTTCACAACCAATAAGAACACCAGAGTTGACTATTGATGTTTATTGTATCATTCATATCAAATAAACACTTTAGGAGGCTGACCATGGGAAGTAAAAGCATTCATTTGAGAGGAGAGAAACCAGACGTTCTTACTGGAAGAAAAGGATGTCTGCTTGTTTCATTTTTGAATGTCTGAGGCGAAGGCATGTCTTCAAGTGGCATGACTGAAACGCGGAGACACCAGGGTGGGAGTTCTAGTATGGGGTGCAGGTGGGAGTTCTAGTATGGGGTGCAGGCAGTCAGGTTCACAGCTTGCAGTTGAGATGTTCTGGGACACATTAACCCTTTGCAGCTTCTTAGATGAGCAGGGTTATTCTGTGCTCGTTCCAAGTCAAACTATGAAGTCAGTCTTCTAATTTGTTCCGGTTGGAACAGTTCCTATCTCTGTTTAGTGCTTACTGTCTGGACAGAGTGTAGTCTGCAGGGGTTCCAGTCTTATTAATGCATCATTTAGAATTGAAAACCTATTATTTTGGTTTGGTTTGTTTTAAATAAGTGACATATATTGTTCTTTTTTCTCCATCTCTGGGTGGAGAATCTCTCATTTACTGATTTCACTGACATGAGAGGAAAGCGTGTAATTATTCCACTAAAGTGGATACCAAAGTAGAGTATCAGAACAAATACTTAAGAGCCTGGTTTACTCATTTGGGAACAGAAAATTGGACACACATTTCTGGGGTCTGGGCCCATAAGAAAGTGAGCACTCCTAACTTCCTAAAGTGAGGAAGGTGAAGACTGGCAGTACTTGCCTGTCCCATTCAACTGGGTCCTTTAGTTCCTTTAAGTATTCGACAAAGCAATTAACTTAAACGGGAACATTAACACACTGAAAGATGGGAGCAGAGGTCAGCAGCGGGAAGCCAAAAGGGAGTGAACAGAAGTTTTTAGTGATCTGGCACTTTACTTCACCAAATGCAAACGATACACAATTATTTCTCATTCCTCTGTTTCACTCTCCCATGCTGATCTCTTTCCTGGGTGCTGACGTTTTTCTTCTACCCTGTCTTTGCTAGCATCTTCTACTAAACCAAGCAGTAAACTGCCTTTGTTACAGGTGAAGGACTCCTGTAAGTTGCAGGGGCCTGCATCATCTGGGCTGTCAGAATTCCAGTGCCTTTTTCCAGCCTGCTGGTGTTTCTCACCATATTGGTCATTTAGGTCTACCTCATCATTCCAGCCTCTTTTGCTAGGATGCTGACGCTTGTACATCAAATACCTTCTGCCTGGATGCTGTCTTTTGGATAACTCGTTCAAGTAGGTTAGCTGTGCACTAGGGATGTCAGGATACTGATCTGACAGGGACCTTCTGCCAGGATGCTGTCTCTTTTTCAGCTCCAGATAGTGGTCAAGGTTGTCCTCTTTCTCTCTTTTCCCTGGGTGCTGCCTCTTTTGAATGTCTTCATAAGATGTGTCTTCCTCAACATCTCTTTTTCCAGGATGCTGTCTCTTCTCCAGGTCACTTAGGTACTTCTTCCCAGGGTGTTGTCTTTTGGAAAGCCATTCTGGCAGAGGGACATTTGATTCTGCCCAAGGAAAAGAGCAATGTTAATGAGCACCGCTAATCCTCACTGAGGAAGTGGGAATCTGGGGAGTTCTGTGGTGCAGGATTATAAACTGTTGCTCATTATGCCCATTTAATTGCACAGTTAACTGTATGGTCTTGAATTTGATTGCTCTGGGTAGCATCTGTCAAAACAGTTTTGGCCCACTTCTAGCAAGGATGGATTGATACATTAGGAGCTAGCTGCAGTGAAATGGGCAGATGTGCAACAACAAAGCCTAATGTGTCAGTCCAGGTACATGTGTCAGGTTCACATAATGGGCAGTGAGTAAAAGATGCTGAGCACCTGGAAGAAATCAGCTGCAGAACCTGGATATGCAGATATGAAAATCATCATGAGAGAGGGACAGGATAGGGCTGTGGACATTTCAAAGCCAGCTCAGTACTTCCAGCTACCAGTCATAACTCTTTTGGTATCTCTTACTTATTCTTAAGCTCTTTTTAATATTTCAGGTCTTGGATCAACATGACAAACTCTCAGCATTCATGTGAAAAGGGAGGAAGGCTTTTTCTGTGGGCACTTGGGTCCAGCTTCTCTTTCCCCTCTGAAAGGGCTCTGTGCTCCTTGTTAGTGGCAGGCACCTATGTGCTGCTGCCTGCAATCCCTGAGTCTGATTTGCTTCCACTGCTGTGACTAGAGAGAGCAGAGTGTCTGCAGGCTCCGCGGTGTCAGACACTAGAGCAGCCTCTGCATTCCCAGCCAGGGCAAAGACCACCTTTGTTGGGGTGTAGAAACCAGTGGGTTGAGGTAGTAGGTTAATAGCAGTACTCCCACCTCCAGTTAACATTAGGTACAGGGTCCAGAACTGGGGAATGTCCTCCATGTGTCCTCTTAAAGCTTCCTTAGCGAAGTACCTGCCAGACAGGCAAGTCTTCTCTGACAGGCTTCTGCCTTCTTACTGTGCAGCAGCTGTTTAGTGATGGTACACCACTGCCTAAGTGGGGAGATCTTGCAGAAGAAAGTGCCTTTTGAGAGCTTTCTATCAGAGTATTGCAGGAGACCTCCTATCCTTCCCCTCCCCTTAGTTAGAGTAGTGAATATATACATTAGAGCTTGGGAGCTTTACATTGGATTTAATGATCTCAGTCAAGTACTATGCCAGCATCACCAGATGAATGTTCCCACTATTATATATACCTTTATTCATCTCTTCTTCATTTTCAGCTTTCTTGAGGACAGACTGAAGAATGAGGCTTTCAGATCTCTGCAGGATGTCCTCGAGGGGACTTCTTCCCATGTTCTCACTTCCCTCTGGAAGGGGCCACCCTCCATTGAGGCAAACACCAGACAAGGTCAGGCAGAGGAGTAGCAATGGCAGCTGGATAGATAGCATTGTGGGATAGGGGTTCCTGCAGCTTCCATGGGAGAGAAAGCAACAGGGTAGGAGGGTGGAGCAAACAAATCTAGCAGTAATAGCAGTATTTCCAGACACTGAAAAAGAAATAGGGCACTGCTGTGGGAACTGAAGTCTCTTATGAGAGTCCTTCCTCATTTCTGTTACTAACCTCTCAGTTTATTTTATATTCTTCAAATTATATGTAAACTAATTATAATAAAACCCAGGCATTTGTTCATTTTTATAGCAGAATAAATATGAATATTTTAAACACCTAACTTCCTGACACACCAGAACTTCCTGGTTCTGAAACCCAGTGATTGTGCTTTGCCTTCTGCCAAGAGGCAAAAATAATTCCCCTCTTCAACTCTGTGTTAACTGTTGCCCCACGTGAGGTACAGATATATACCTGCACTAACCATCCCCACCAGGCAATTCCCTTTGCTAAGGGATCATTTTAAAATAATGCTGGGATTTGCAGCACTTTCATTCCACCTTTAGGTAAAGCCCAACTATAACAGTCCATTAGTTTTTTACTATCTATTTCTATACATTTAAAGTAGCCCCATGCCTGTGTATTTTGTCAATATAATAAGATAGCAGTGCTCCGTTTGTCAGGGAGATTTCCTGCACTGGGGAGGCACCTCATGTTTTTTTCAGAGACATCATAATAGTCATATCCTTTATTACCTCTTGCCCAGCTGACAAGTGGTTTTCCATTTCTTCTCGCTAGCGCTGGAATTCCTAACACACTTACCATGGATTTATGTTCTGGTAAGCAGAGTTCCTTCAGTAGAATGGAATACATCTTTAATATTAGTATAGCAGTCATTTAGTTTAATTATATCTTCAGAACATAAAAGAAATGCATAATTTACTAAATTCTCCAAATTTTTTAAATAGAGAATCAGTTTATTACGTCTCTTATTGGCAGGTTTCTATCACTTCTGATGAAATCCTCGGATAACAGCCCTAAGAATATCACATAGGCTATTTGATTCAGAGCAATCTTTAGAATAATTTTAAAAGGAAAGTATTTGGTAAATTACCTGGTTTGTAGTTTCAAATTTTTGCTCGATGCATCTGCCAGGAGATTGCTTTGTCCTTTAAAGCTGTTTGCACATCTGAGCTTCAAAGTTGCCCTTTTCCTGCTGCAGACACACACGGTATCCAATAGAACTGTTGCTAAGTTCTCTTTGGATGACTCGTGTCTCCGTACTTATACTGTGCTGCCTCTGGACCCTTTATGCAAATAGCTGTGAGGTAATTTAGGTGATGTGTTGATTTTTTTTTTACCCGATGCCAGAAATTGCATTTTGAATGCATTGTACAACTCTGATAGTTATCTGCTGACCTCAGTATAGCCATACTTGACCCCCAGAAATTGCTATTTTTCCATTCTTTAAAGAGATGAAGTTGTATTTTGTGTAACACAGCACAGAGAAAAAGGAGGGTTTTCTCTGCCTAACAAAAATAAGCTTGTGTATTCTCTGTGAAGCAAGCACTGCAGAGTAAATGCAGAGGTAGATATTTTATTAAGATAAGGAAGAAAACAAAACCATGGAATGGATTATATTTAAGTAAATTTGTACTGTGGGTTCTTTTTCTGAATGACACTACACAGTTTTTGGCTCGCAATTCCCTATTTTCTTGGCATAGGCTTCCACAAACAGTGGATGCACAGCATTAGACACTAAAACACATTGCTGCTCTGTGCTTCAAAAAGCATTATACTGTTGTAACTGGAAAGAAGACTCCCTTTCTTTAACCCATCTGTCTATTTAAGACATTCTTCCACACTCTGCTACTAAAAACATGTCATGAAGGGGGCACAGATAAAGAGCTGGTGATTCTTTGCCAATCCTAGTGATCTGGATGACAATACGTAGGGCTGAAACTGGAGTACGGATTGCTGGCAGTATTGAAGCAATCCAGGATTCTTTTACTGTTACACATGGAAGGTTTTAGACAAGTGAAGTCAATGTTTTTCTGCTTTCCCATTTCCTAACATTGTTAAGCACACAAACCCATCTCTGTAGGTCCTTCTCATCACTGCCACCAACATGCTTAAGGTAAAATTTGTCTTTAACAGTAAGGAGCAACAAAACCCAACCACCTGTCACCATGGCTTGAGAACACATTCCTGGTGGAACACTGGCATTTTAGCAGCTCTTGAGGGTGCTGTGCCACAGTTTGAAGCAGAAGGCATTTTTAAGATATTCTTAAAACCATTGCATTTAAAAGTGGATCAGTTATGCTTATAGGTAATATAGATCCTCACGTGGCCTGTAAAATTTCCTTAAGGCAAAAGGCATTTTAGGTCTAAACAGAAGATGGAAATATCATATTAAAAAAGGGGTGGTCAGTTGTTGTCTATCAACATGACTCATTACCCATCAGAGTTTAACAAAAAATGGTCATTTTACAAAGTGTTTTTTCCCTACCCCATTCAGCTTTGTATAATGGATCAGAAAATACTCAGGAAGAATCTTGGGTTTAGTTCTTTAGGAAATGAAACCTGACTTCTTTGGGGTGACTTCAGTTGAATGCAACTATTACCTCACTCTTATTCCATCAGATTGTGGTGGTCATCTCCTGAGTTTTGTCTCAATATTGCAGGAAAAATGTGTCAATAATTGCATACAGATGTGCTTTTTCTTTCTGATATTACCCTGATGTAATTTGGGAAGAGTCTTGGATGTCAGTGCACTCATTCCAGATTTGCCGTGGGGACAGAGACTGAGGCCTACAGCATTCTAACTGCATTTGTAGCAATTATATTTAAAATAGAATATATTTTCCTTCTTGTTTGGACTCTAAGGGAGTTTGAGACATCATGCACCTTACATACATGATGCCTCAAACTGCCTTAGAACACATCTGTGGCTTTATGAAGATGTTATCTTTGCCAATTTAAGACCACATCAATATTGGGTTTTGGAGCAGGCATCAGAACCACAGATCAGCAATGCAAATAAATCCAAAGATGGACAGGCAATTTACTACAGCAGGTCAGTAAACAATGACTGGACTAGTAGTCCCTCATACAAAGCAAAGATCCTTGTGAAGAAAGTTCCTATGTGTTTTTGGCTTAAAGCAATGCACTAGGGCTTTCCAGGAATCTAAAGAATGCTGGAAAGTGTTCTAAATGCCTTCATTAATACCAGAGTTGTTTGTTTAACAAAGCAATAGCTGTCAGATCCAGAGTCCGCTCTCTCCTTTAATTTAAGTGGTTAAGTTAAAGGGGTTAGCCTTAGAACTTCTCTGTCTCTCACTTGAAATGGTTCACATACTGAACTGAATTTAAAAAATCCTGTCACACTTTGAAGTATGGCTCTTGAAAAACATAGATGGGAAACAGAGAAGGTTAAACAGCTGGAACACTTTCACATATACAAAATAATGTAAGTAAATTAACTCAAGGAACACCTAAGAATTTTATATTAAAAATAGCCTGCTATATGAGTGTATTTCATCTTCGCACTGAGTGCATGAGTCAGATTTCACTTGTGATACAGTGGCTGACATACTGAATTTCTCAGCTACTTAGAAATGAGAGGACAGCTAAGGCTTGTGCTTTGGAACTTCGTATGACTGCAGTTTAATACAGCGGTGTTTGCCACATATCTTCATTATGAAGATCCTCATACTGTGTAACTAGGAGCTGGAAATAATTCTTAGCATGTAGTTCTCCCTCCAGTCTGAAATTAAACCAGATGGCACAGAAAGCTTGCACATGTTGCTCCAGCTTAGATCAGCAGGAGCAGCTCCATGCAGAAGCCTCTTCCCGAGTCTTGGAATGCATGTGCAGTAATGGCCAAACACACAAGACTGTGCAGTCAATGCCCAGCCTGTCACCCAACCCTTGGTTACTTTCTTTATAAGAGTCTCCAGCCAGCACAAACCAAACTGTGCCCTCTGATTTCTCTGGACAAGCTAACAGGTCGTCTTCTCCATTACACTATTTCTACCATAGTCAAAATACTAACGACATCGATTTGGGAACTGCTATTGCATCAGTCACAATGAACCACGTAAGGAGTTATGTTTACTTCACACTAGCTGCCTGGCTTTTTCTAGGTGTAGTAAGTCCTTAAGATCTCTTATGGTATGACACCCAAGTTAAAAAAATGAGTATGTTGACCTATAAATTAAAGTGGACATTGATGGAATGGGAACTGCATTTTTAAAGTTGTCTTCAGAAAAGTAAAACAGAACAGTGAAGTTATTAAGAATTATGTAGCTGGGTCCTTAAAATGCTTTCTTGATAAGCTGCTGAAGCCAAGCATGACTTCCAACTGAAAAAAAAAGAGGATATTTTCATCATGTGGTTGAGGGCTTCAGTAATTCTGAACAGCTTTTCAATCATACTTGGTTACATTTTTTTCTTCAGTTAATCACATTTTCTTCTGTTCTTTTGAATATAAAATATTTGGAGCACATTAAGCAATGTGACTACTATTTGTCACATGGAGTTTATTCCTCTGCAAAGCAAGAAGTGAGTCAAGTGAATTGGTTTGTTTTGGCAGGATTATTTTTTCAATGGGATTGCATGGATAGCTAAATTGCTACCTATGCACTGTGAAGAATCAAGGTTAAAAACTCATCTTGCCCTTGGAGCACAAGGTGGGGTTTGTACTGATCATTATTTTCCAGTGGAGTTTATCTGCAAATCTTGGGCCAATCCCTTCATCCCAATGGGAAGTTCTCTAACCTGTGCACAAACCTTTAGGCAGCTGGGAGCAGTCAGGAGGTCCTAGAGTCGGCAGATCTGAGGGGTCTTCCCAATGTCTGTGTTTGAGTCACTGGCTCCTCAGTAGCCCTGCTAGGAAGCTGGTCTCAAAACTCAGTTGATTTGGTTTTTTTCCCCAGCTAAAATGTATTTACAAAGCATTTGAGTTTTGAAAAAGCATTTTCTGACAGAAACTTGTTTCCGTGCTACATCCCTTGTCAGTTTCTGTGGATGTGATATCCTTACTAAACCATAAGCTCCAGCTCTCTAAGTTACAAATAGTGGAAAACATTTGCAGGACAGGCAATACCTTCAGCCCCATAATTTCTGTACTTACAGTTACCAGTAGCCCCATCCCAGACATAGCTCGTATCACTCTGGTCAGAATGTTGTCCAGATATCATCTTGTTCAGTTTAGCATCACATTTAAGCAGAAAGGCATGAGGTGACTTGATTGCTGTGTTTATGTCCTTTCCACATAAAGAAGATAACAATGGGGTGTATTCTGTCTGAAAAGCTGAGGTTTAACAAATATAATTGAGTTTGGATTCCTGGCTATGATGACAATTAAACATTGATGTAATTTTCCATATGTAGCCTTGGTGTTGCTCAGAGGTTTAGAAATGAAACAATTTTTCTTTTGGGAGGACAAATGTATTTACTAAGAGACCAGAGGGAAAAAAGTTTAAGGTGTTTGCTTTCCTCTGAGAATGCAAGAATCTTGGTGGCAGTGGACAGCGATCTGCTCTGTGGGCCAGGATCATCAGGGCATCTCAGCAACAAATTCTTTGTCTTGGTAGGTCCTCTGAGATCAGTGTTTCCTCAGCATGTAGCAATCTGAGCTTTGGGAACAGAAATATTTTAGTCTAACTTTTTTTTTTTTTTTTTAAGTCTAATTTGAAGTACCTGGGTGAAACATTAGATTAGATTTAGCGAATGAGCCCTTCTGTTCCTCTAGAAGTAGGAACTGCCCAGCAGTGAACATCTATATTCTAAGACTGCAATGCAGTTTTCATAATAAGCGTGCATGCCTGGCTGCAGCAGCAATGTGATTTCAGACTCCCAAAGAAGGTTTTTGTCTGGGCGGATGCCTGGACCTCCAGCACCTGGTCTGAACAGGAGCAGTAGTTCCAAAATAGCTTTTAGACATTGTAGATGAACTCCTGGTTGCTGGTACAGGTGTTCTACCTCACATAAAAATGCATGGAAATCCCTCATTCCAGCAAGTAGGGGCCAGGAATTTCCTTTCTCTTCCGAATGCCCTCTGTGCCAGAAGGAGTAGCAGTGCAGTCCAGTGCTAGCTCAGAAACCTTACAGTTTCCTACACTGTTCAGGGATTCCTTTCCCCTAGGAGACAACTCAAAAGGAAGGCTTTCTGAGTGATTTGGATCCAAAAGCCAGGCTCAGTAGAATTCTACAGGGTGAAATTTGGTTATAGTCTAATTCATTTAATAACCATAGTTTCATAAAAGAAGTTCCCTTCTCTGTTGGCAGAAACTGAATGTCAAAAATTATTCACAGAAGCACATGAAGAGAGGTCAGCTCGTTTCCACTCATTAAAATCTGCTTCTTGATACCTTTGAGCTGAGGACTCCCTCTAGAGAGCAGCGATACACTGTGTTACAGCTGCATCCCGTGCAGAGCTTCTTGGTGGGTGCAAAATTCTATCCACAGTGCAGTGGCCAGGACTGCCAGCCAACTGTCTGACCCGTTGATCAGACTTTTTTCTTATTTTAGACTGATTTAGTAGAGTTTTAATGCTTTGTTTATAGAAATAAAGTTAAATTTAAGCACCTCAAAGGGTCTTCTGTTTCATGAGCAATGAATGTCCTTTTCCTATTTCACAGCAGGAAAACTCTCTTTTTAATATGCCATCTTTCTTTTTTGAATTCTCTTTTGACTTTTTTTGGCCACATTTTTTCTGTTTCATTGTCCCTGCAGGTGATTTTTCTATTGAAAAGATTTTTGGAGGTTTATTTTATGAGTGTTAATGTCCTTTCTTCCCCTCACTGCACAATGACTCTTGACACTGTGAGTTGAATTCACAGGTAGGAGAGAGAATTTATTTTCTCCAACTCCAGAGCCATCTTCCAACTGTACTTTTCTGTCATGTCATAAATCCACTGACAACCCAGACTTTCCCAGAGCTTGTGTCAGCACAGGGTTTGGCTCCTAGTACGTGTGTATGTCTATGGCTGGTTCTAGAATTGCATGGAGATGTCCAACTATCATATTTCACACCTAAATACAACACTTCATCACCACTATGGTCTTCAACCCTTTTGTCCATCCACTGTCTTTTATCACAAGTGCTTCAAGTCCCTTGAGCTTCTGTGATACAGAAGCTCTGTTGATGAAGTTGCCTACTTTTGTTTTAAACATTCTCAAAGATACTCCAGCTTCTCAGATGACTCCTAAATGGAGAAACCAAGAGATAATTCCTTCAAATGTGGAGCTAGACCCTTATGTGTGAGCTGTGAGGACTGAGATTTGCATTCCTCCTCTCTCCAACCTGCTTGTTGCTTGGATTGCTGGCTCAGCTCACTCAGTGCAGGAGCCTGGGTCCTCTGCTTGTGCTGAGTACTTGCCCAGTTCAGTGTCAGTGTTTGTAACAGTTGGACCTTAGCATTAGGTCTGTCACTGGGCACACAATTGTTGGTCCGGAAAAGATCTTGGAAGCGAATAAATAATAAGAAAATCTGCTGCTAACCCAAGTGATCTCTGTTTTAAAGAATATAAACATTCATGTTCTGTGCAATCAGTCAGTTACAACAGCCTGGAGTTAAGCAGAAAGCTCTTACTGGCAGATTTTTGCATTTGTTTATCTTCTGGGGGACACCTTGCGCTGGCCATTGTCAGAGATGAGTAACTGAAGTCGATTGGTCTTCTTTAGTATAGTCATCTCTGTAGGAATCCTGAAATGTACAAGTCGTTATGGAAACTGCTCTTCTTTTCTTGAACTATAGGATAAAAAAATACTGTTGTGTGAATTCAGTGTCTGCCTGCCATTGCATTTGTTACCAGTTTCACTGAGCAGTGTTGAATGTTTAAAGCAGTTTGCCCTGGGTCACAGAGCTGTAATGGTAGGGTCAGGAAGTGAGACCAGAATCCATTCACTTCTTCTATTCACTAGCATTCCCTTATTAAAACCGCTTGTTTTTGTGGTAGTACATCACAAGACACACATCATTATCCTTTGAAAGGCTGCCTGTGTGACATTACTTCTATGTACAAGGCTGAGAGGACTATTCTGCAGTGACTGTGAACGTAAGCTGCTCTCTCTGAACTTGTTAGCAGTGTTGTAAACTAGGAATTACTTGTTTGCTAACAGAAATGAGAGGCAAATCAGCTTTTCTGTTTTCTCTGGAAAATCTAAAACCAGAGCTTATTTCTATCACTCCTTCCAGTTTGTGCCTTGAATTGAACTAATCAGGGAGAAGATGCTGGAGATGGGTATCAGTAATAGGTGGACAATGGTCTCTCTTCCTGTGTAACCCTTTCTAAAATGCAGTTTCTTATGCATCAGAACATGTAAATAGTTTACCCTGCAGGAGGAGGTACCATATTTTTTGTGAGAGGTAAAATACCTGCTTCTCTTCATCTTGATTTTAATAACATCAGAATGTCAGAGTGGGTACAGCCACAGTGATCTTTGTATGGTCCCTATTCTTAGACCAGTAGTATGGTTTCATAAAGCAGGCAAGTTTTCAGGAATACGGACCTTTCTTAGAGTTGAGGTGGGGAAAGGCACTTGTGTCTGAAGTTTGTCTCTTGTCTTAGGACTATAAAAGGACTTGTGATCCCCCAGAACTGTCAGCTTTTCACAGCTATAGAAATCACTATAATAAAAGGTATTCTACTTAACGTACAAATCTGGTATTAAATATTAATCATTGCTGGAGGCAGGGTTCCCAACAAGTTGTATCTACCTAGCTGTCAAAATTCATTTGCTAAGTAAGTGGACTCAGATAGTATTCAGTGGATTTAATGACATGTGAAGTAAGTTTCAGAACTGCAGGCTGCCATGGTCACAGCCAGCGTTAGCGTACGTGAACCCCTTGGCAGCAGACATACCCAGCTAGAAGAGCTGCCCCATAGTCAGCAACACAGCACAGCACAGCCCAGTCGGCTTTGTTGCAATCCATCAAAAACCAAAACCGTTGAGGAATAGTAAAGGATTTTCCATTAATTTTCAGTAGTTGGGAATAGGAAATCTGGGAGGGGGAATGAAGGCAAGTCCTCTAGCATGTTCTCTGTCTGTTCCAGCACTGAGTCCCAGCTGTGGTGCTGCTGCTGTTGCTTGCTGCAGGCACCTGTGGTGGGGAGCTCCAAGGCCTTTTGGGGGTAGCTGCTAGTTAAAGACAAGTGAATGAACTGGCCCAGAAACTGGTGAAATCACTGCTGGCTGATGCTGCATATGGTGAGGAACAACAGCAAAGGGCCCTTTGAAGGCTTTGTAACTTTCAGTTGACACTCTCCTCAAAAATTCTGGAAATGGCAAAACCTTCTGCTTCAGAGATTCATAGTTTTACAAACACAGAAGTGTTGAAGCTTAATCTATTGAATTCCTTGACACTAACAGGAAATCATTTGAGGAAACAGTAGAGAGAGAGAGATTAGGTCTTCTGCTTTAAATAATGAATACGATGAGTATTGAACGAGATGAGAACATTAATTTCTGTGCAGGGAAGCGCTTAATAGAATTACTGAGTAAATTCCAGATGGAATGCACATAGCTCCCCTCACCAATTTAAACCCATAAAGGCTGGAGAAGGCTATTATAGTAGAGGGAAGGGGGAGTATCCCTCATTGCATTCAAACTGTTGCCAGAAAGAGTATAAATAACATGTTGCTTATATCAGCTAAATTGTTTTATAGTTTCATGAGGAAGCAAAACCAAAGCATTACAACACTAATCCCACATGTTGGTTTACTGGCAGACTTTTCAATATTAAACAGCATATTAGGGAGTCAGAACTTGACAGGCTTAATTGTATAGTTAAGAGTCAGTCTAACTCACAGTTTGTTCCTTCTGGGATGGTGGCAGTTTGGAATTAAAGATTCACTGTAATGTTTCTTTATTTTGTAATTATCTCCACAATGTTCATGCAGGGTCATTTCTATAGTTTTCTAGTCAAGAGAACTCTGTGCTTTGGGAAGAAAGTGGCCATCTTCAGGAGTATCACTGTGCCCTATCTCTCATTTCAGGCACAGCCCAGGACCTTTCAAACCAAATCATGTCCGTTAATGAAACGAGATCCTACATCTCCAGACACCAAAAATCCCAGCTGCCCAGCCTGTTGTTTCTTCACAGCTGCTAATGACAGCACTCAAGAGATTCTTGTTCGCTTCCAACAGGGAATTAGTCATTGGACAAAGTAAACTTACAGCCCAGCATACCTTGCCAAAATACTGTTTTTAAGCTGGGGCAAGTTTTGTGATGTAGCAAGAAGAGAATAAGGGAAATTTGATTTGATATGATAGAAATAGTGGACATCCAGCTTCCTTTTAAGAAGTAAGTCTGACTCATACTGTCAAGTAACTTGTATATACGTACACCTACATATGTGTATATATATACACCTACGATACATCTGTACATATACGTGTGAGTGTATGAAATGACTGAGGAAGTGAGAGGATGGAGTCATTTCGGTTGTGTTGGGCATAAAAATGATATTTCAAGAGTTTTGGTAGCTGTAGATCATCATCAAGCTAATCAGGGCTAGGTTACAGCTGGTTGGTAACCTTTATTTCAGTGTTTCAAAAGGACTTGCAAAAAAGAAGACAGCGATTTTATCCCAGCAAGGATTTCTTCCCCTTAAAAGAGAACTGGTCACTTGGTATTACCAGGAAGATGAAGACAACTGGAGTTTCTGCTCTCCAATTCCAGCATGGGGAGGTCTTTGCAAGTAGTAGTGATGCAGTTTACAGTTTCTGGTACTGTCCATTAGTCCCACTGTGTTTCCAAAGCACGTGGCAAAGAGAATAGTTAGGGGCTTCTTATTTCTATTGCTTGCGCCCATCACTAGATGCAGTGGCACCAGTGAAACTGGAAGCTGTTACTTAAAATCCAAGGCTTCACTGTATCAAATGTATGGCTTACTGTCTAGAAATAACTAGGAGAGGCTGCAGCTTGTACTTGGCTAACCACAGGAGCCACCAGAGATCTAATACAATGCTGAGATGCGCACATTGTGTAGAGCACAATAGGTCAGCGAGTCCCTTCTTGGGGGGGTTGAGAGAATTACCTGGTTAATATGAGGGAAGTTCATAGACTGCTCAGTGCAGAACTGTTCCCCTGCCATCATTCATGGTCATTTAGATGAAGCTTGATGCACAGCAGAGAGACCTGGGGGGGGAGTCAGAAGATCCACACAACCAGTTGTTCAAGTAAGATATTTTCGTACTGTACTATGGGCTACATAATGACAAAGTCCTTTTTGTAATTTGCATCTTTATAACTTTCGTAGTCATTATAATAGCAATAGACTTCTCCACTGGTGCTTAATGGGTTTGTTTACAAGTAAAGTGAGAATCAGTGGGTATTCAGCTGCCATTTGGGGGCAGAGATTGTAATTAAAGCTGTTCTGTAGGCCAGCCATCTATTCTATTGAATGTCATGCTTTATGGGACAATAAAGGCACATACATGACCAGTGAGGTATATGCTGAGACCAGGAGTAGTATTAGCTTTTAGAAGTGGCTTCTGTGATCTTCTTGTGCCCTCCTCTTCACATCTGCCCAGCTGGCAATCTCTGTGCATCCCAAGGGAAGCTGGGTGAATGAACATGTAGCACTGGAGCCACTCAATACCAGCTCCTGCTGAGAGGACTGTGAGGCTGAAAGTCTATGTGGTTCTCAACTCTTCCGTCACTCTTTTCCCCTCAGGCCTTTTTGGCTGAGTCTGAATATGACCAAAGATACATTTAAAAGCAGTTAGAGAATGGTTTGCAGATGCAAACTACAGCAGCTGGTGTATTTTTATAAGCACCAAGCTGGGAGGCCACATGGTCGTTTGGTTAGAATGGAGTCTGAGAATTGGGACAGCTGCATTCTATTTCTGTCTCTCCCATTGAATTGCACTGTGACTCTTAGTGGTGCATTAAGGCAGAAATCCAACTGTAGTTAAAATCAGAGTCAGACTTTTCATAGATGCTTACTGAAATTAGGTAGACCCTTAAATACATGAGTTTTGTGTTCCCTGTCCACAAATAAGCGATAGTGAGACAATACTGGGACTTTGGATGCTTGTGACATGATTTGAAAGTCTCAGATCATGACAAGAGAAGTCAAGAGTGTTGTTGATAGTTGGGATTTTTTATTTTTTTTTTTAGGAAGCGAGTGGAATTCACGAAGCCTAGTGGGCATGGCATGCAAATTGAAGTCAAGAAAATGTTAAATGCAAAAGTTGTGTTTGATTGGACTCCAGTGAAGCTTTGGTGTGACCTTGATATGAACATTTTTACTGGCCCATAAACAATGATGTAACATCCTATTAAATGAGCAATTTCACAGGATTCTTTCTTTAATAGTTTTCCAAATGTCTTTATTTCATAGTCTGTAGCTGCTATCAGATTTGAAGTGTTCTACGTTGACACCTACATGGTATGATGGTATTCTAGAATGCGCTCCTGGAATGGCTGGCGACGGTCTTCATGTCCTTGAATGCAGAGATAGCTGTAATGCACCAGTGATTTTCAGCCTGTGGTATGAGCCAATGCAGCGTTTAGAATGACTTCTAAGGGATAAGTTCATTAATTAAAGCAATTAATAGAAGCATAGAATCATAGAATGAAGGGGTTGGAGGGGACCTCTGGAGATCATCGAATCCAACCCCCCTGCCGGATCAGGGTCACCCAGGGCAGGACACACAGGAACAGATCCAGGGGGGGTTTGGAAGTCTCTAGAGGAGACTCCACAGCCTCTCTGGGCGGCCTGGTCCAGGGCTCCGTTACCTTCACAGTAGTCCCAGGTCTTTCAGCCTTTCCTCATGAGGCAGATGTTCTGGTCCCTTAATCATCCTTGTAGCTGTCCGTTGGACTGTCTCTAGTATTTCCCTGTCCCATGCACCCACCTGAAGTGCCAAAAGGTCAACTGTTTACTTGCTCATTTACTTCTTACTCAGTGCACTTTTTAGGTAAAATGTTAATATTTTGGGAATAATTTCATGGCAATTGTTTGTAAATTGAAGATTTCTACTAGTAAAATCATAGAGTATCAGCTCAGAATAAGAGGTTTACTTGCTCATTGCTCAGTCCTTAGACAAGCTAGAGTTTTCTAGACAAAAGACAATGAAAACAAGTCAAGAATCTGATTCTTCTTGTTTGGCAAGATAGATGTTTACTGCACACAGATAAAGGTACAGTTTATGTTTCCAGGAAATACCATTATTGTTGTGGATAAATTTCTGTATGTCTATTATTTCTCTAAAAAAAAACCCAAACCAAAACCAAAACAAACAAACAAACAAGCAAACAATAAAAGCAAGAAAAAAGCAATACATTTTCAAATACATTAATTGTATGGTGAAGCCTAAGCTAGAAAGTCCAAGTTCCTCTTTGGTGAACAAAGAAATAGGTAGGCAATCATCACAAGTATCACAGTATCACAGGGTGTCAGGGGTTGGAAGGGACCTTGCAGATCTTCAAGTACAACCCCCCTGCCAGAGCAGGACCATAGAATCCAGCACAGGTCACACAGGAGCAGCCAGGCGGGGTTTGAAAATCTCCAGAGGAGGAGACTCCACAACCTCTCTGGGGAGCCCCTTCCAGTGCTCTGGGACCCTTACTGACCCTTACAATTCTTTTGTTGAATTTGCTCTTTGAGGATCTGTAGGTCACCTGGAAAATGCTTATAGATCTAGAAACTATAAAAAAGTAAAGGAACTAGAAAAAGTAAAAGAATATTCTTAAAAGTTCTTTTTATATTTGCAATTCCATGACTCTGATTCAAAGGCCATCACAGAAGATACAGAGTTAAAACTTTCATAACATTACATTTTTATAGCTATTATTCAGAACTGTGACCCAACATTTTGACATTTAAAATGGCTCATCAAGAACAAGAAGATGATGGACTTTTAAATTACATTCTGGAAGACTGCAGCAATAATCAGTGATTATTTCAGAGCCTCCACTGCTCATGTTGAGTAAGCAAAGCTCAAGTCTTATTGCTTGCAGAAATTATGGAAATGCCAAGGATTGCCTGATAAACAGGTCGTGCCATTGGTGACTAACTGTACTTTATAAACATAACACCTCTGCCACTTGAATAACAAATGATCTCTAAGCCAACACCAGCGTAAATCTTACTGACCTTTTACAACTACTTGTGCTTTTGCTGAAAAACGGTAACTCCATCTTCATTAGAATCCCTTTCAGTTCTGTATGGGAACAGGTACTGAGGAAAGTATAAATACATACTGGCTTTGCAACAGAGAAGTTTTCTTTCCTTGAAGGTACTTAGCAGTGGTCAATACAGCCTGGAATGGGGAACAGAAAAACAGTGATAAATTGAGGCTAAGCTAATGATCCCCACCTCTGTGAGCGTCTTTCTCAGGTCAGCTGGAACTGGGTTGTATTAAGTATTCCACAGAATTGAGGAATGGTGTGGGCTGGAAGGGACCTTTCAAGCTCATCTGGTCCAGCCCCCCTGCAGGGAGCAGGGCCATCTGCAACCAGAGCAGGGTGCTCAGAGCCCCAGCCAACCTCCCCTGGGATGTGTTCAAATTAATGACCATGAATTGACACTTGATGAAATTTTCAAAGGTCTGCCCTTCCCATTTAGACATTAGCCAGGTCCGCTAAAGTAGTAATTTTCTTGAGTACTTTTGTCTTTTGAAGATCTGACAATATATCCAACAGCAGCAGCCTCTAGGTGCCACATATGCCTGACAGCTGTCCCCTCTTCCTGGGCAGGAGAGTGGAAGCAGAGCCCTACTATATGTAGCCTGTGAATCAACTTCAGCCCTTCAAGTAGTACAGAATAAGTTTGTCATTTTAGTAGAATTTAGGTGCTACCTTCTGGAAACACAAGTGAAAAGATCAAGTTAAATGACTGATATAACCTTATTTGATATTGCTAGAGGCTACTAAAGGTCTTTAGTTATTTAATGATTTTTGCTTCAGAAAACATGTTAATGTCCTTGATCACATCCATGCTTCAAAGGCACTGAGATAAACAAATGACTCATGAAGTGAGTGCCTATTATTTTTGTTGCAATATAGAAGGAAAAAATCAAATTAAGTTGATGTCTGGTCTCAAAAGAAAGTTTCTTTATAGCAATGCTAAAAAAACCCCAGTTTTGTGAAGTTTAGAAGATTCTGGGATAAGTTTTCTCACAAAAACTTCTCATTTAAGCATGCTCAGTGGGTGCTGCAGCAGCTGGCAAGTCCCCTGTTTTAAATTGGCACCAGCAATGTTTGATAGCCCAGCAGAACAAATTTCTCACTCTCCAGACTCCTGTGATTCAAGGCACAAGACAGAATCAGGTTTGAGGTAATAGTTCCAGGGGCGTGAGATCGTGGATGAATTTTTATATATTTTTTTTTTATTAAATAGCATGAGGCTAGAAGTCTAGATTTTGGGATGCTTTTTCCTTACGAATAGGAAATAGTCCATCAGTTGTTTCTTGTCCAGTCTGAAGTAAATTTCCTATCTGGTAGACAACAGCAATTCCTCTGTTCAATGGCATTTCTTTGCTGGATTTGGGCTCTGGTGGCTGTAATGTCTGTGGCGGGCGTAGTGTCTACGGTGACTGTAGTGGCTGTGGCAGCTGTGGTGGCTGTGGTGGCCGTAGCAGTTGTGGCAGCCGTGGTGGCTGTAGTGGCTGTGGTGGCCGTAGCAGTTGTGGCAGCCGTGGTGGCTGTAGTGGCCGTGGTGGCTACAGAGGCCATGGCAGCTGTGGCGGCCATGGTGGCTGCAGCAGCCGTGGTGGCTGTAGCAGATGTGGTGGCTGTAATGGCTGTGGCAGCTGTAGCAGTTGTGGCGGCTGTAGCAGCTGTGGTGGCTGTAATGGCTATGGCAGCTGTAGCAGTTGAGGCAGCTGTAGCAGTTGCGGCGGCTGTAGCAGCTGTGGTGGCTGTAGCAGTTGTGGCGGCTGTGGCGGCTGTGGCGGCTGTGGCGGCTGTGGTGGCTGTGGCAGCTGTCAGGCTGACAGAGCTAAGGAGGCTCTTCTCAGAGGCTTGTGCTTGCCAGTGCCGCTATGCCATTCAGAGCCCAGTGAAGCAAATGGGAGCTATATCCCTTAGATCATCTTTAGCAGGTATAAATTGACATTGTCCTTGCATTAGTAAATTCTTAGCATCCAGATGATGCTGAAAATTTTCCATCTTGGGGAGAAGTTTCATTTTACTTTTTTCTAAAAAACTCCTCTAAGCAAGACAAGCCATAGGTTGCTGAAAGCAAAATCTGTCCTTCACTATACTTTTAAATCCCTGGTTTTCCTCCAAGACAGATACTGTGGCAGTAGCTCACAGCAACAAATTCAGCCGAGTGCAGGGAGCGCATTACCCATCCTAATTCTCACAAACAAGAAACTTCTTTGCAAGCATAGATGAGAACAAAACCTCATGTTTGACCTGTAAAACAGACCAGGAAAGATACTTAGTCTGTTGACTTGGGGTATAGGCTGTCTTTTGTGAAAGCAGAAAGCTGACAAGAAGACAGGGCATGGAGATGATCAACATAAATCAGAAAAACACACTCATTTTTACCCCAAGAACACAGGGGAATGAGGAACAATTCCAAACACATAAGCCAGGATCAGAAGTGTACTTCTGAAGCAAAATTCCCAGTCATCTTCACTTACAGCACTTGGATCACAGTGCAAAGCACCAGGACACAAAAGAAGAGCTGCTGTTTCAAAAGCTTCAGGGCTCAGGTTTATATGGCTGAAATGACAAGTGATAAGAATCATTTAGGCAGGCTAGGGAACATATCCATGGTAAAGAGGTTGGTTCAGTTGTGGACAGCTGTGAGTTACAGCTGGTAATTATTTAGACAGGGACATCTGGAAATGTACCTACAAAAAACTTTAGCATGGGAAAAAAAAAAAAAAAAACCAAAAAAAACAAGGGAATTGTGAACTGAAGAAATGTATCACTTTGGGACAAAGAAAGCCTTGAAGTAATGCAGATGTGGTAGCTGACTTTGGAGTTGTCATCTGTTTTATAAGGGATGTTGAAGGCAAAGGGGCCCCTGGTGCCACATGTGTGTGACTGAAGGATAAATGTCCCTTTTACTTATGTTACTGTAGACCAACCTCACAGTATCCGATCTGCAGTGCTATTTAGAAAAATGACCAGGAGTAGGAGTCTGTGTGGACACGTTGTCTGTAGACTCTACACCGGCCTCTGGTCGGGGAAATCGGCCTAGCTCTGTGGAAGCATTAACCTTACTCCTGGGCTTGTGTCTCAAGGAACGGGGAACATGAGCAGAATAGGTTGTGTGTTTGTACAAATGCTTGTTAGAAATGGAAAAAAAACTCTTTAACAATTCTGTCCTGTTCTAAAGGACAGCACACGATGGCTTATCTTAACATCCTCTCCTTTGAAGACCTACTTACTTGCATATAACATATTCATTTGAGGACTTAATTTGCTTTTAGATTCTGGTGATGGGAGAAACACTTATGAAGTCACCTTCCAGAGAGACTTAGGTTTCAACCTTCCCAAGATGCTGGCATAATTATGTTTTTCTGCCCACAAAAATGGAGGGGGCTTTTTCAGGTCTCTGTAGCTAATCTATGCAGCTACAGTGAAATATCCACACATAAGGGTATTTTCTGGGATGATTCTTCTCCGGGGTTCTTGCAGATGCTTCTAACTAAGCAAAGTGACTGGGCCTAAACTTCGTCTCCTTTCAGTGGCAATCGGGTTCTCAGGACTGTGAGAGTTTAGGTTCTGGGTTCTTAGGTTTGTTCAAGGTCTTATTTTTTATTCCAGTAATGTTGACACAAGCCCTGTAGCCTGTCTAGCAACAGGGACAGAGCACAAATAACAGTTTCTGCTTTAAAGAGACTCACACGTCCAGCTAAGGAAAAACAATCAATGACCATTTAGATGTTTCTGACTGAACAAGATGTCTTTAAATTAAGTCTTGATACTTCTCATATGAGACTTGAAAATAGAACACTCAGACTTCCTAATTTAGCCACTAAACAGCAGAGAAAGTACTTTTATTGGGTTGTTTGGCCAGGTGATGGGCCTTGTACTTCCACCAGGGTTCTTTGTCAGGGAAGCATTTTTTCCTTAGGGTATCTGTCTCAGTGAACAGACTACCTTTAGGGGAGCATAAGGACTGGAGAAAACTGAAATAGTCAATTGGTGACCTTGTAATTAAGCAGCAGTTGATGATAATTCTCAGATTATTATATTGGTTCAGGTAGCTCATTAGTTTTATAAGTAATTGCTGGTGCAAGAGACAAAGCACAGTCACACAGCTGGAGGTATAGAGAGGGTAGAGTCAGGGCAGCCTGGTTTAGGCCAGTCAGCTGGGTCACTGTTAAGCATAAGCAGATCTAGTTGAAAGTAGTCACTGAAAAAAACAGTCTCGCTTCCTTTTTCTTCCTATCCATACCATATTCTTGCTTGCATAAATTGTAGCAACTGCTTGGCCTCAGTTGATTTAATTCAGCATACTGATCTTGTAGCTAGACAAAAGAAGCAGACTAAATGCCTAAACAGAACAGCTTAGAGTAAGGAGAAATGATTTATGGTAAGTCACTGCTGCATCCCAACTAATTCTCTGCTGACAGCTCCAAAGAACTATTCACATTGCTTTCAGGGATGTTTCTAGGATCGTAGAACCTGGCACAACATAAGGAGCGATCTTCATCATGGTTTTGAGTGAACTGGTTGACTTTTAGCCTCCCCTAATGTTGTCATAGATGCCTGGAAGTCACCAGCGAGCCACAGGGGAGCATATGGTGTAGTCTGTTGTGGCTTGGAGACTGACTGACAGCATTGTCACGTGCCACACCGTTATTTATGTGCAGCAGCCATGCTCCTTTACACAGTGCTGAACCAACATGTGAAACAGTACCACTCCGAAAGTGTTAGCTGTGGCACTTTATACAAACTTAATTTCTCTCCCAGAGGTAGCTGTGATTGTTCCTTGTGTCTAATTTATGTCTGAGTTTACAGCTTGTTCTTCTCTGAGTCATGGCTCTTGGACACAGATAGGAAAATGTCAGCTTTGCAGTAACTCTGCTTTGTGAAATACACCACTAAGCAGTAAAACAACTTTCCACTTTCTTCTCCGATGGGTCAAATGCCTGCTTATTTTAGGTTTTAATTAAAAGTTCCCTTATTAATCAAGCTGTTAATACGTACTGCTGTTGATAATTACTGAGCAAAGGATGGTGGGCATAAGAATTAACTTGTGTATAGGGAGATAACAAAATAATTTTTCAACAAAAATGTCTTACAAGAGAGAAATTAAAACAGCCATAGTGGTAATATGTGAGAACATAGATTTCCTTCCCACTCACATGGAATTCTCTAGTAAACAGACTCCTCTTCATCACAATGCCTGTTCTCCTATCCTTTGGCTTCCCTTGAACATCTGTTGGAACAGATGTCTCTTGGACCATATCCAGCCAGATAAACAGACTGTGGTCCCAAAGACAGAGCATAGTTCAAAGGTGAATGTGCTGCAAATATCCTGGCAGTAGGCTTCTTTCTTCCAATTCTATCCTGTATGTGATGGTAGTTGCAGTGAAGTAATACAGGGAAAGAAGTGACTTCTTAACAGGCATGGAAGTGTGGCCAGCAGCACTAGGGATGTCATTCTCCCCCTGTACTCGGCACTGGTGAGGCCTCACCTCAAGTTCTGTGTGCAGTTCTGTGCCCCTCACTTCCAGAAGGATACTGAGGTGGTGGAGCGGGGCCAGAGGAGAGCGATGAGGCTGGGGAAGGGACTGGAAGGAAAGTCTTGTGAAGAGAGGCTGAGGGAGCTGGGGTTGTTCAGCCTGGAGGAGACTCAGGGGGCACCTCATCACTCTCTACAACCACCTGAAGGGAAGCTGTAGTCAGGTGGGGGTCGGGCTCTTCTCCCAGGCAGCCAGTGACAGGAGGAGAGGGCAGGGCCTGAGGCTGTGCCAGGGGAGGGTAAGGTTGGATATCAGGAAGCACTTCCTCATGGAAGGGGTGATAGAACACTGGAATGGACTGCTCAGAGAGGTGGTGGAATCACCATTCTTGGAGGTGTTTCAGGAAAGACTGGATGCAGTGCTTAGTGCCATGGTCTAGCCAATGTGGTGGTGATAGGTCATAGGCTGGACTTGTTGATCTCAGAGGTCTTTTCCAGACTCCCTAAGTCGGTGATTCTCTGAAGATGTAAGTTGGGGTTTATATATCAAAGTCTTACTCTTATAATGCTTGTATACTCACAGGGTGAAATAGGAAATGGTGGACTGTATGCTATCCACTTACATTGTGTGGCTCGCATTTTCAGGAGGGCTTCATCCAAGCTTTTTTTGCTTGAGTGTCTCATAGTAGCTACTGGTTCTGAGCTTAAATAAACCATATGCACTAGTATCAGGAATTAAAAGCCTTACAAAAATCTCTTGGACCTGCTACTCATTTGAGCCACAAAGAGAGAGCTGCCAAGTTGCTCTCATAAATATAAAAAAGTTAAAACTGGTATGGAAATGAGAGCCAGAGTGATTAAGAATTGATTTGCAAAGCAAGGATTACGAAGTTGTTTGTTTTCTCACACCTGCTCTCCACTTCAGCAGTACAATAAAGCAAGGCGTATCTAGCGCAGCTTTCCCTGAATTGGATAATGCACTCAGGGGAATATGATCAACTGAGGCGTTTAAGATCACACCACCATTTGCTTAATTATACCTAATGACAACACACTGTTCCTGCAAAATGCATCTTCATTCCTGGGCAGGTTACATTTCCTTTCAGCCTTTTACCTATTGATCCAGCAGTACCTCACGTAGAACAAACTTCTTTGTTGGCAAGTCTTGTTTATGAGACCAGCAAAATCTGTTCTGTCATCTTCTCAATGTCCGACCAAGTCACTGAGAGAACAAACTTGTTGTATGGAGTATGACAGATTTTAGGTAGTTTTGTAAAACAAAGCAATAAACAGAAAGTCTGTATAGTTCAGGCTATACAGACAATTTGTGTTCTGTGTTCACTACTGCTTTGTGTATTTGCTGTTTTGATTTCATAATGCATCTTCAACTATGTGAAGGAGGTGCCTGCACTACATAGCAGATAGAGTAAATTATAGGTTTAATCTTGGACTCCCAAGTAGGAATATACTCACTTCATTACAGAAAATTAGTTGTTTGCTGAGCAAAGCTGCAGCATCATGAAGCTTGAGCGTATTTACTTCACTTTTTTGTCAGGGTGGAAGGGCTTGAAGAAAGCTGGTGAAATTATATATCCCGAAAGAGAACATGTGTGTGTCTGTCTTCTCTGAGTGTTCATGACTACAGGCACAGACTGATGAATGAGGGCAGGGTTGGATTGTCTCATTAGTTGTTTTTACTAGTTTGTAACTTGCAATAGAAGAAGTACATTTTTACAAGTGCAGAACCATTTTATAACTTCATAGTTTTTATGCTAGCTCATTACTGTCATTCAGCACGTCCTAGCACTTCCTCAACCAGAGCCTTGCCTAAATGAAAGAAATGCATCCTTGTGCTTTCCAGAAGTAATCCCAATACTCCCCCAGCCCTAGGTGTGATGTAGTTCCCCTGACGAGGGAATAGTTTCAGTATTGGCCAACACACTACTTCTGTTTTCTTGCAGTAGTTCCCCCCAGAGCCTGCTATGGAATATGAGCATTCCTGTGTCACCTACATGTTGCCCCTCCTGTCCCAGCTCTCACAATGGGATAGCTAGAGCTGGTTCTATTGATTTGTGTGATATTATTAGGTCTCTTCTGCAATTAGATGGACATCAAGCTGAACAACACACCCATCCAGTAGCTCTTACAGTCAGATAAGTTATTTCTTAGAGCCTGTACTAGTATAATTTGAGATCAGCACCTGGACTAGTGGGACTTAGAGCTGCTCAGAATGATCTCTAGTGGAGCTGGTTTTGGAGCTGTGAATAGCAGTCCTGACTGTGCCATGCATGCATTAATTCCCATCTACTTCACCTCAAACAGCCCAGCACACACGACACTTTATCGGGCTTTGAATGCACTCTGCAGTGCAGGCTGCCATCTGCAAATGTCTCGCAAGCCTTGCTTAGGATCACTGACAGAGCAGATTGGTGTCAAACAGCAATCCCCTTCAGTCAGCATCCCGCTGTGCTACTTATATACTGAGCTGATAGAAAGAAATGGTTAAATTGAAGAGTGCAGCACCAGAAAGATGGCAAACCTGGCAAGTTTTACTTACACTGAAAAATGGAAAAGTTTTTTTCTTTCCCAGTGTGTTAGAACTGGGAGTATAGCACTCATCGTCACAGAGAGAAACGCACTGTGCCACCAAATCATTCCTCCCAAGCTCTGTGTCTGAGTATTGATCCCTTGTTCCTGGGTAAGGAAACCCTGCAGTTGATCATAACTATTTTGGGACATCTGATTCCACTGGCGGATCAATAATGTCTTTCATGGCCTCCTGCCGTGTGTTCCTGTCATGCCTCAGCACCTCTGCATCACCCGCTGTTCATCAGGAGCCCAGTGAAATCATTTGCCACGGTGGCGAGAATGCTGTCAAGCAGCTTCACGCTCATTTAGGTCCCAGCCAGGACACGACATGAAGCCTTGGATGTACAGCATTCCTAATGACTGTCAGTATTAACTTCTCACTGCCACACACATTGGAGCTGGACCATTTCCCCTCAATGTCACGTTAAGTCGGGCATAATGCCTATAGGGTGCTGTCATAAAGTTGCCTTTGAGCAGAAACAGGGATAAATATCCAAGTTACCCTCTTCATCCTGAGTAAACCTGTCAGGGAGCAGCGAGGCCACAGGCTCACCGAGGGATGGAGTGAGGAGGTGAGTGGCACCAAGGTGAGCAGAGCGGGGGCCTCACTGACCAAGGCACGAACTGCAGTACCCAAGTGCAGAGCAGGGCAGGCTGAGGATGGCAACCAGGATGAACCAGATCATCAGGGCACTTTGTGGTGATAAGGTCAAGCCAGGAAGTCAGTCCACATAAGGTCTGGTGACAGTAACCAGTGTTAGACACAGTTCAGTGATTGCCAGGAAGGTTCACAGTGACAGGGCAGGTTTGAGGTAAATCTGGCAAGTCAGTCCATGGCCAGGATCCAGATCAATGGGGTACAGCTATGAAAGAGTGAGAAACTGGTACACTTTGGCAGGGACTGAAGGTAGACATTTGATCTGCCAGCACTTGGATCATATGTGAGCACCAATGAGTAAGAAGCTGGAGCCTGGACTTCTTGTCTGCACTGGTTTAATGCATGTGTGTGGCATTTCTGGTATCATTAAAAAAGAGACCCTGCAGTTGTTTGGTGTCCATCCTTCCACCTCATGATCTCAAATACATCTATGCCTAGCTGCCTAGGGCAGAGTGAAGTTTAAGTTCAGAGAAGGGTATTTCACTGGTATTTCAGTGACAATCTGCAGGAGATACACAGCAGAGTGACCCATTCAGTTCACACCCAAACAGCTGTTGTTCTAACTGTATTTCCCCTGCATGCATACATGTTCTGATAGCATTCATCAGCCTTCTCATTAATGTGGGCTCGGCTGTAGCAGACAAGGTATCAGCAGCACCTCGTTATAGGCAGTTTTCTGGCTGCTCCCCAGTCTGCCCAGGTACTCAGAGTGGACTTCAGGGCACAGGTCTCTTGCACGATAATCCTGCCTGCAAATAGCTAGCGCTCAAATTGCAGCACACACCTTTAACTCTGACTGATTCCAGAGAAATAGAATGGCAAGGGCAAAGCCTGTGTGTCTCTTCCTCCTCTGCTTGCGGTCTAATGACAATGAAACATAACTTGGAAAGGCTGGGAGTAACACTTTGTTAAGTAAAGATTACCTGTGTAATTAAAAGAAATATAGTTACCTATTTTAAAAAATCTTATGCCTCCTAGAGTTCCAGGCAGCCTTTTCATGTTTTGACTGCCTGAATGGGATACTCAGATCCTATATTGTTAGAACAGAAAAATGTATTCGTAAGAGTAAAGTTACGTGAGTTGATTTCCAGATCATCAAACCTGTGCTTTTTATGAGCCATGTGTAAGCAATTCAGAGGTAGTGGCTCATCTGCAGTGGGCAAATAATGAACAGAACGTGCACGGATGTAGCTGCTTTGCATTAGGGACATTGAACATCAGCTCAATGATGTGAGAATTTAAAATCAGGCCACACACACCAGCAAAGCTTAAAGGTGATGGGAGTTGGTGTAATGTAACTGTTCTCATTGACCTGTTTGTGCTGACATGTACAGATAATGTCTGTTGAATGCTTTCCATTTAGATTTCATTTTGTTGGCCCCCCTTTGAGTGATGGGGCATAAGGTGTGGTGAGCTACACTGGTCCTGGGGGAAAGTGTAAGGCTCTGAGTATGGGCAGGCACGTGCGTTACCCAAAGAGTAATGCTCAGGTGTGCACTATGCTGGCTGTTTGGTGAGTATGTGCTTTCTCTCTTGTCCTCTCCCACTGAGAGACCCCTTACCTGTATGTGCTGCAGGGCAAATAATGTGTTCAGTCTTCTAGCAGAGTGCTTGACCCTTCGAGTTCGCTGCCTGAGTCACTTCACAGTCCTTTACACAGCACAACTGAATTGGCCCCACGGGGCCTGGTCTTCCTTCCAGTTATGTAGACTTTGCAGTTGAATTTGACCTGCGTTGACGAGGCTGGCACCCAAGAACTGCTGTGGGAATTGGGGTCTGAAGCGGTGTCTACATGACAGACTTCTGTGCAGCTCTCCTTGTGCAGCGTGTGGAGAAAGCTCATCTCTGCCTGGTCTTGCGGCACCAGCACAAACCAGGGGAGCTCTAGCAGTGTGCTTTATTTTAGTCAGGTTTATAGTAGCTTTTAAAATAAATTTTAACAAAACTACAAGTTCTCTTAGCTGTACTACGAATAGGTAGTCTTCCTATGCTCGTAAAGAACACAGAGCAAATATTTCAAAATATACACTTTTAAAAAAATTGCAGGTGGATTTGTATTACCTGACTTACACGTGAGTCAGGAACTGAGCCTGACCGAACACGTTAGTCCCATCCTCTGCTCTAATCATGTTATTTTACTGCAAGCTTAATTCCACCCTGGTTAATGAATTGGAGTATGTTAAAAGTGATTTCAGGTTAATACACTGAGACTGAACTACGTAATCTTGCACAGCCCTTGCGTAGCAGTCTGAATAGAAGCCTGTTAAGAGCTTTAAAACTTGGTGCATCCCTAGATGCTGTAAAGTGAGTGAGGTTGAAAATGGCCTGGACAGCTTTTCAAGAGGATTCTGAGCGCTTCTTTATTCAGCCTAGAAATGAACTGTCACAGCCCTTTTTTATGCTCTTGGAACAACCACTGGTGTTTCTCTAAAGCCTTTACGTGAGGATCTTGTCTTAGACAAAAGCAAATTTTGTAATTCTTATTTGGAAACACCAAAAGCGGAGTTACAGCAAGGTACCAAGACCTCATTCCTATCTGTATAATGTAATTCTAATCCTGGATCAAAATATCCCATGTTCAGATGTTTCCATCCAGACTTGAACTCTATAACCTGAATTTATCACAAAGTCCAGCATCAGTTGCTCACCTCAGACCATCTTTCAGTTCACTGATTCTCTACACTTCAAGGCACACACAGTGTGCCTCGTGCTGTTCTCAAGCCAGACACATTCCCCTTGTTCTCTTTCAGGCACACAGTTAAAATGGAAGACAGGGGAAAAAAAAAAAAAAAAAAAAGACAGAAAACGAGGACTTCCTGCATTCTTGCATTTCTTGTTTTCCCAGCCTGATTTGTGCTTCGAGGCAGATCGTGAATATTCAGCTCACACAGTTCAGCCAAAGCAGAGCCTACACCCAGCAGCCTCTTGAAAATGAAGAGAATATGCTCTATACAAGTCCGTACTTCACAGTCTGTTCCCTGAACCAGCTCATGCGGCCTGAATAACTCAAAGGCCTGCAGTTTCCACATTTCAGCTGTTTCCCAAGTGGTGTCTGCACTTTAGTGGATAAAATGTTCTTAGGCATTTCAGATTAAGTTTGCAAAGAACTTTCTGGGGAAAAAAAAATTATGCAGAAATATATCTGTGAATTAATAATAGTCAAGTTTGTTTATTGATTTCTAACTGCCCTGAATTTCTCCATGTTTCCCGAATCCATCTTAGCATTAAATTAATTTGAATAAACCCCCATTCTTACTGACTCACCTTGGTCTGTGTCTGTAATTCGGTGCTACAAGCTTAGCTCCCTATGTAGCCTTTATGTGAACCTGAAGCGTGAGGCAGGAAAAACACTTGGATGGCAGGAGCAGCTGCTAACAAGACACTGCAAACAGGCAGTGAAGTCCCTGTGGTCCCAGACTAGGATGAACACAGCCACTCTGAATGATGCAGTGCTGTTGTTACAAGAGTTCAGACTAATGAGTTGTGTGTTTACATTTGTCACTGGCCATGATGTAGCTCAGTCCTGTGTCAGATGAGCAGTGTAAACTCCAGTGCCTACCCACCCCTTCCCCTTCAACAGGGACCCCCCTTGATTAACCCATTGGAGCCAGGTGCCATGACTTATTCTGCCTGAAGATCTGCCCCACGTGGAACCCCATAACCTCTGCGATGATACAGTTGTGTTGTGTGCCCCCCCCCACGAGTGGCCTGCTCTCAGAGTTTCATTATTTCACCACCTCCTCACTCCAGGCATTCTTCTTATTTTATACAACAGAAAGATTAAACCATTTCTCTCTTGATACTCAGACATGAGTTCAGCACAAGAAGGTTGTAGTGAAGGAAAAGGACAGTGGTGGTGTGAAATAAAATGGTGGAACTGTCCAGAGTGGCTATAGATCAGTTAACAGCTTGGGTTTTTTACTGGAATTAATAACTAGTGTCCACTTCAAGCTCAGGGTACAGTTCTGCAGTAAGCAGTGAAGGACCAGTATGAAATCCTAGCCCAGACACTAGACATTACAAAATACACTTTTCAGCCCAGATTTCAGTGTGTGTTCTTCCTGGAAGTTGTCAGTACATGCAGTTCTGGTCTGACATTTTTTTTTCCTTTTGTGTGTGTCTTCACAGTACCCATTGTGTGCAGTAACAGCGTCTTCCTGCCAGAGCGAGCTATGGAGCTCGTTTCCAGAGGTCTGCTGTGTAGACATACCCTGGGCAGCTATACCCCGAATGTTTCACTTCTTTTCTGTTCTTCAAAGAAATAAAATGGGGTCTTGTCAACAGTTACAAAAATGGTTCTGTATTTCCTACTGGAAAGACAGAAGCTCAAAGCTAAACACGTGACGGCTTTGGCGAGCCCACGGAGGCCCGGCCCAGCAGCGGGGCCCCGGGAGCGGCGGGGCCCCGGGAGC